>JAZGTI010010444.1:0-17683 GCA_036877585.1 Botia kubotai | reverse complement strand
TCCCAGAGACAAAGTTACAAAATGCTGTGTAATATTAATGACTTGCCTGAACTGAGCAGAATTTCACATCATTCCTTCAATCAAACACAACCAGCAAAATGACAACGTAAATAGCCTTTGCCTTGCCTGCCAATTGCGGCTGGCCAGTCAAGTCTCGGTTGTGCTGATGTCTGGAAGATGCTCTTTCTGGTCTTTGTAAATAGTCGATGTAAATATTCCAAATTGATGTCTCTCACGGGACCCTGCTTGCAGCGCCAAAAATGTGGTGGAAAAAGGACAAAATTGAGCGGAGTAAAAGTTTAATAAAAAAAGTTTATTAAAGAGTTACTGCACAGCAAAACAGGAACACTGTCACATCAGTTGCATGCAAAGAAATGCGCATCACTGTCTGTCCAAGTTGCTATTTTATCATGTGTGTCCAGTAGCTAAAACAGGAAAACACCAAATTAGGAAAAACAGAAAACACTCCTGAACACCTCCAATATCTCTGGCGCCCAAGTGTCCTTGTTTTTTGCACGTAAGACATAATTAAAATAGTTAGACCCAACTACTCTGTATTTCACACAGAACCACTAGATGAAAAAATCCTTGGCCTAGCATATTCTGCATAGGATCAAGTGATGTAAGATTGACACCCACCTATGTACTGAGACAGAATGTCTAGGGACAGAATGTCCAGTTATGCCTTCATCTAGTTCAACCATGTTAAGGGTTGTTTCCAGGAAAGAATATATTTTGAATATCAACCAATAACTATAAGAATACTATAAACAGACAATTAGAAAATACACGATCAAAGAAATAAATGATTAAAGAATTACTTGGTTACATGATTAAATTTAACCACTCTTTAAAACTATTTTATTGCTTTAAAACAACAGTTAGACAACAACACAAGTTAAAATGGAGTAAATTAACTTAAAATAAACTTGTGTCTCAGATCAAATTTGGTTGGTATTTGTTCACCACCAAAATAAAATGGTTCCAAATAATGCCAGAAGAGCTCTGAATGTTGTCAAGTAACACGCATACTGGAACAGTGTGATTGAAGTTTGAAAACATTTTGCCTGTTCCAGATTTACTCCGTTTTTTTTTTTGCTCTGGTGAGAAAAACATGCTCTGGGCAACTCTGGAGTGAAAACAAACAGATGTTTCAAGAAACCTGCTTCCCATGTCATTAACACACAGCTGCACCACTCACATACTAAACAGACAGAGTAATGAAAACTAGACCCATGTACACTTGGCATGAACCTATGACTTGTATTGGGATGTTGTCTAGATCAAGTGTGGCTTTGAACACATATATACACTGCCCTCCAAAAGTTCGGAAACGCCCTAGAAAAGTGGGGTTTTGGACAATATTGGCATGAATGCTTTTTAAATTGTGATAATTTTGCACTGATAAGGGACAACACAAACTGCGAAAACTATTTAATTACATAAACAGTTTATACATAGAAAATACTTTTTGATTCATCAAAATATCCACCATTAGCAGCTATTACAGAACTCTGCATAATCTGGGCATCTGAGCTGTCAGTTTATTCAAACATTGACTTGATATATTACTCCAAGCCTCCTGAAGGATTGCCCAAAGATGATTCACACTGGTTGGACACTTCTTACGGACATCATGATCAAGTTCCTCTCATAGTAGCTCAATTGGGTTGAGGTCGGGTGATTGGGGAGGCCATTCCATGACAGACAGAATAAATTATTATTGTTGGTCTTCAATGAGAATGTCAAGTTACTTGCACCAAAACATGAAAACGATTTATGCTGATATTGTCCAAAACCACACTTTGCCAGTGGTGTTTCTTAACTTTAGGAGGGCAGTGTACTAGAAAGTTTAAATCTGCACCTAAACACCTGCACAGCCATTCATTGTTTGTGAAACGACTACAATAAGCAATGATTTCAGAGCCATATCTATGTCTATTTTTACTGTTTTGTTTGCTATAAAATCTATAAAATGTTATTATTTACAATTTTCTCATCTTGCAGGACTTAAAATGCGCAACACAGTGCCAACACACACTTGTAAAATTGTTGTTTAATTGTTGTTGCGTTGTTTAAAAATATAAAACTTCACAATGCCAAAGAAAAAATCATTCTTTATACGGTTACAAATTTGTTAGTTAAAAAAAACAATAGAAAGTGAATGCAGTTTTAAATGATCTGTCAGGATGTATGGGTTCTCATGATGTGTATTCTTGTAACAGGTTCTGGTTCTTTTTGGTCGGGCTGTAAATATCTTCCCCCTCTCCTTCCTGCTCAACTTCTTCAGAGATCACAAAATCACTCCCAAAATGATGTTCATAATGTGGTTCAGTGGTAACAAGACCTCATGTACTGTAAATATTTAACAAAGAGGAAAGATTTAAAGTAAATATTCATGTTTAGGCTGTGATGATGTTTGATTGCCTGTTTCACATAGAAAAACATTGTAAAACTCTTGTAAAACAATGTCTTGTAGGGACTGCAAAAAGCTTTATGTAAATTAATATGAATTAATATTTTGCATTTTAGTTTGTATTTAGCAAAACAAACACATTAAATTAATTAAAATGAGCTCATATGTGCATAATAGGCATACACTACCAGTCAAAATTTAGGATCACTTACTCAATATCTTTTCTACATTTTTGAATAATAGTAAACCCATTAAAACCATCAGATAACACAAAGGTAGTTACGTGAATTATGTTGTGACCAAAGAAGCTTCCAAATAAATCAAACCATGTTATATTTTAGCATATTTAGTCAGACATTGGCTAGAATTTGCAAAAATGTTCTCTTGGCATTTTACCAAATAGTTTCTTGAGGCATCTCCCTGTGATAATTTTTAAACAGTAATATTTTCCCATATATGCTGGGTTCTTATTGGCTGCTTCATTATGTGATCCAAATCACCAATTTTAAACACTTTTTAAATAGTAATTTTTTAATAACAGAAATTAATATGTTGGCACATTTATATTTTTGTCTACAATAATAATTTCAAACATTTAAGCCAACAATAAAATATTTTAAGATCATAAGAAACATTTCAGGCAAGTGATCCAAAACTTTTGACCAGTAGTATTTTCTTGCAACCTATAACATGATAATACCGCACTTGTCTGTATGTGTTTCTTAGGTTTGCGGGGTGCAATTCCCTATGCCTTGAGCCTTCATCTTGGTCTGGAGCCTATAGAGAAACGTCAGCTGATTGGGACAACCACCATAGTCATCGTACTCTTCACCATTCTGCTGCTAGGGGGCGGTACTATGCCCCTCATTCGTATCATGGACATTGAGGAGAGCCAATCACGACGCAAGAACAAGAAGGATGTTAACCTGAGCAAAACTGAGAAGATGGTGTGCAAATCTGTATTGTTTCTTTTTAATTGCTTAATGAAAAAAACATTCCGGTGCTAAATTTCAGATAATTTCAGACAACTTATTGTAGAGAGTTATGAATTCTAGTGTTGTTATAAATTTTAAATGCCTAATAATAATACTAACCTGTAATAAAATGCATTGTGTGGTTAACTCATGTCTGGATATAGTGTAAGGCAGATGTAGGCTGATGTCCTTAAAAGTAAAATATCAGTCTTGTGTATGTTCAAGCTGCGTGTAATACAACAATTCAACTTTTTACTTAGTTACATATAAGGTTTAATTCCAGCTAGAATGTTCAAAAAGCAGCTGTTATATGTAAACAGTAGCCATCAGAGGAGCTTATTAGGTTTGGGGAGAAAGTTCATGTGTCCTTTGCTCATTCTCTCTCAGGGTAATGCCATTGAGTCTGAGCATTTGTCTGAGCTGACAGAGGAGGAGTATGAGGCTCAGATTTTTCATCGCCAAGATCTGAAAGGCTTTCTGTGGCTAGATGCCAAATACCTGAACCCTTTCTTCACCCGTAGGCTCACACAAGAGGTGAGACTGCCCATCAGAACAGATCAATCCAGCTTCACTGTTAATAGTATGTGGAGCGTCTTGAGTTTACATGCATGCATTTTTTAGTATTAGTGGTGTTTGGGTAAGCATTAATATTATTGTTTCTTATTCTTACTTTTGATCTATTGCTTTTCTTAGAGATTAGACTTACACCAAACAGACAATACACCAAACAAAATCATAATGACTTAAACTCAGTCCAAGAAGCAGACACCTCCACAGAATACCCAAGCAACTACCCAGAACACCCTAGCATTACTGCCTAACCCACATCAGTGATATCAGGGCACCAGAGTATCAGATACTTGGGCACCATTAAGCAGTTTTGCTCAGCATCATTCACATTTTCTTGTGAATATGAAAATATGAAAATGTTTCCGTTACTCATTATTTGGGATGCGGTTATCTCAGTGCTTCTAATGTAAATCTTATCAGTATTTTTTTTTCTGATAAAGGACCTGCTGCATGGTCGAATACAGATGAAGACTCTCACTAATAAATGGTACGAAGAGGTCCGTCAGGGTCCATCGGGCTCTGAGGATGAGGAGGATGAATCAGAACTGCTCTAAGACACTTAAAGAAGTTGTGACTTGCAAATTAACCTGTATATGTTGTTCTCTTACTGTGTGGCACCAATGGGAATTCTGCAGAGTGGCATCCTCCTTTCTCTCCCACAGAGCTCAAAGACTGGAGCTTTCTGTTAGAGCGGCTACATGAGGAGAATAACAGGGATTTATATGGGAAAATAATGAGTGAGTCATGATATTGACACAGATAACAAGGGGGGAAAGAGCAAAAAATAAACAGCAATTTTTGACATCTTTTATGTATTTTTTATAGGTTGAAATGTGTATTTGTTGTTGTACAGGGAAATGACACCAATGAACGTTTGTGTTTGATAATGTACTTTGTACTGAGTTTATAAACACTTCCAATGAAGATGTGATTCGAAAGAGTGCATTTCTGCATAAAAACAGATAAAAGCTGTATAGCCGGATAGCAAACAACAATCACATGGGTGTATACCAACAATATTTGTGACTATGATATACAAAAGTCAAGAACAAAAAAGGTGTGTAATAAAGAAGAAAGTATTAATGATGATAAATATAATAAAAAATATAAGGTGTAAATTACAATATTTACAAAAGGACGAAACATAACATAAAACCAGAAACCAAAACTAATTAGTTTTTGCCCTCTAAAATAACTAACTAAAATAAGAATAAAAAACAAAAGGTCTTTAGCACTTGATCTAAACTAGACTAACTAGCCAAACACAAACCATGCTTGAGGTGACACACGCCTAAGATAGTGCATCTAATACAGAATTAATACCTGTGCACAGTTGCACACCGTTCTTACCTGACGGTTTTCCTCTGACATACAGGGAAATAAGTCACCAATGATATTACGAGAATAAAGGAGACAAGGGGGTAATGATATGAAAGATGGATGGTGACGAAACAGAATATTCAAACAGAACAAAGACAACATATGCACACTATTAAAAGGGCTTGGAAAAAACCATACAGCAAGGGCAATAAACTTAATAGCGAGTCAAGACTGACTACTGCCACTCTCTGTCACGCTTTTAAAACTAATGGAAGTCTGTGATTGGCAATGGCTGAACGTGATGTACTGTCACTTAAGCACCAGGGAGATTGACATCTCATCAGACCAATAGGACAGCAGAACAGACCTACGGACAGCCACGAAAAAAAGAGGGAACAAAAGAAAAAATGTAGCTGCAAGCAGCGATGATGGCCCCAGAAAATGATGCTTAGCATGTCACGTATTTAATTACAGAAAAAACAGAACAATTTTCAGCCCACATCATCAAACATATTTCCCAAGTTTAATGTAGATCACTAAATGCATGCAGTGTTCCTTTAGCTCAGTTTATGGAGCATTGTGCTAGCAACGCAAAGGTTGTGGGTTTGATTCCCAAGGAGCACATGCACTGACAAAAATGTATAACTTGAATGAACTGTAAGTCGCTTTGGGTAAACGCATAAATGTAATGTAAATGCAGAAGATATGGGATGCTTCCTGTTCTATTTATTAACATAAATTCAATTCAACACTGTTTTAAGTGACATTTCTTTCTACCAATTGGTGGCAGATGTGATTTACAATAGCCGGTCATCAGTCCCTTTGACCAAACATAAAATAAAATGATCAAACATAATTCAGGTTTAAAAAAAATCACTTAATTTATACAGCAGATATGAGGCACTTCCTGTTTCCATTTTTGCCATTTATTGACTCGCCATGGCAACACTTCTTAATATATCAAAAATCCATTTGCAATTTAACATCTTTAATGTCTTTGCAGGATGTTTACCAAGTTTGGTGGCAATCACATGAAAGGAGAAGTATTTAAACGTTTACAGGATGCGCTTTTCAGAAAATCCAAAATGGATGAGGCCATGGTCACGCCTCTCTCATACCTTATATCATACCTCTCTCAGTGGTCTATAAGAGGCTAATGTATTCAGACTTCCTACTAAAACAGTATGTACTTTTGTGACTATGCCACATTTAGTAAATTACCATGACACATGACAGGTATCTCATTAAGCAAGATATGCTATTCAGCTTACAAGAAGATGGCGCTTAGAAAGAAGATAAAACTTCAGGACTACAGGACAAGGGTATAAGGGATATGTAATAATACCGTTATTATATCTGGACATTGCATAATAAAAATAGTAGAGCCTTTAAGACTGTAGTTAGATCATTATGCTAAAAGCAGTTTTAACTTTACAAAACCCTAAGACAAATTAAATTTCAGCAGTCACCAGTAAGCAAGCCAACAGGGCGACACTAGCAAGGCAACAGTGGTAAGGAACCATAACTCAAACTAATTTTCCATCTATAAATGGAGAAATAACCTGAAAAGAAACCAGGCCCAACTGGAAGGGTTTTCCACTGGCAAGTTAAAGCTGCAATTCTTAACTTTCTTGGATAAAAATAAAGCATTGTTAACACTGAATTATAATTTTAAATTAAGAAACTGTCTGGTATGATTTTGTGCCAAATGTTATAAACACAGATGGTGACAGAAGCATAATGTTACTAATTGCAACTATAACATCACACTGCTGTCACTAGGCAGTTAACTCTAACTGAGCGGGAAGATAGGCAAGTAGATAATATGAAGATTCCCATTGATTAAGGGTGATCTTGGTGATGGATGTAATGTTCAAAAATTGGTATAAGGATGATCAACTACTTTGTAAACCCAGATAAGTAAACAGAAAAAATTAAGGCAACTCATCGTTTGTGTCAATAACCAACACAACCAACTTCTACAGTTTTAGTAATACACTATACACAATATTTTCTTGCCCTTTCCCATTTAACACTGTGCTGTTAATATTTTAAAAGACAGAAACATAAAATATAATAAAAATGTAAAGGCAAAGTGCAATAGGCTAAAACCTGAACAGGCGAACAGGACAACAACTTTAAAATTACAATGTCATGAACCTGCATGAACCATTTAAAACTCAATTAAACCATTAACAAGTACTGCCCAGTTCTACTTAACAACTTTCAAGAACAAGAGCTGCATTAATGCTAAATAACATTAACCAAAACAAAGCAACATTGTGCAATTTGCGGTGAAAAACCTGCAGTTCAACAACCTTTTAAGGCATTATTTTCACAGAAGGAAACCATATTGAACTATAGTGAAAATACCAGGCTGTAGCCATTTTTCAGATAAATTTCTACATATGCATCATCAGGTCATTCTTGAGACTCTGTAACTTCGGTGACAGTTTACCATATTTTAGACCAAGTAAAATTTTCTGAGTGAATTCAAAACTGTTGGCCGGTCCCATAGGATAGCTGAGGTGTAGTGCGTAAGTCGATCCAAACATGAACAGTGAACTGGACTTGTGTCATTATCCCTGACGACTGTCATGTTAAGTGCTGCAATGGAGGGCCATTGCAGCACTTAAAAGCTCTGACTAAAAAACAAACACATGGATACAAATACAAATGTTAAATTGAATTCCTTTACTTTGATTTTGACAAATCTCTTGTTTAAATATATATAGCAGGTTTAGTGCAAAGGTAAAGGCATATATAGCTTAGTCATGGGATTTTACAAACCTGCACATCAACAGACAGCAAAAGATTTGTGAACAGCAAGATTTTTGGGTACTATGATTTTCAGAACAGACTACACACGAAGATGTGAAAAACAGAAGTAATAAATATGCTGTTTACTTAATATGGTACTGTAATTATTTAAAAATACTCATTGTGCAGGTCATGAGAAACCCAGAGGCTTTCTCACATAGATAGACAGGAAGGGCATGAAGAGCAGTGATACCAGTGATATGCTTGGTGTGTATGTCATTAAATTCCTATAACAATAAAAATAGAACTGTACATAACTGAACTGTACATTTTACACAGTCCAAACAGTTAAACAAAAATAACTTTAATGCATCTTTAATGCAATCAAACAAAAACCAAAACCAAAGTTGACAAATTGAAACTTTCCTCTTCCAATACAAAATCCAACCAATAAAATGTATAACATGTATATGTATAAAATGTACATATCTTTAGCCGTTCATCATGGATTTTTAAGATTTTAGCCAAGCATCTGCTGTCTTCCCAGTTTTGGATGCCTTCTGTCTGAACAAGGTCATCAGTTGAGGAAGATGTCACCCGTTCCACGCCACTTTGATTTGCTTGTTCTGAACTGCGTACGTGTGACGTCACAAGGGCGGGCAGCGCGACACATCACACTCCACCTGATTCCGTTTCACCTGATGTCTTTTTGTCTGATGCCTTTTAATCTGACTGCGTTTTGCTCTATGTCTTTTTGTCTGATGCCTTTTAATCCGAGTCCGTTTCGCCTGATGTCTTTTTGTCTGATGCCTTTTAACCTGAGACCATTTCGCCTGATGCCTAATTGTACAAGACCTCACTTCGTTCTTCCGGAGACCTGAAGCCTTTCAGTCTGAGGCACGATGCTGTTTTGTGCAGTGACTGAAGCCTTTTAGTCTGAGGCATGACGCCTTTTCATTGTATGACTGAGGTCTGAGGATGTCCTAAAATGTACACCGTACAGCAGCTTTGTGTGGCAACCCATTAATGTCAGAGAGATAAGTGTTTCCCATCAAAGTCTGCATCTTCATATTTTAAACTGAAATCAAGCTGTATTTCCAGTTGTTCTTTCATAATTGTAAACAGTGCATCAACAGAGACTGGTCTTCAACAGAGTTTTAATTTTCAAACCCGGTCTGGCTCAACAACACGAAGGATCATGGGTTGTGGGGATACAGCTGCCATTGCACTAATGGAAATCAAAAAACATGGATGTTAATTTTGGGATGAGTTATTAAAACATGGATTATATACTGCTTGATTACATCGTAATAAATTGAGATATTAATTGATTTATAAAGAATTACCACTGGCTAGACTCCATTCTGTGTTACTTGTAAGTGAGCCTTCTACGTTGTATGCTGAGAGTGGCACCGAATCGTTGAGGTCAGACTGCAGGTGGACTGACAGACTTGTCTGTGAAGGTGACAGCTCATAGGACCGAAGATGTTCTACATACCAATAATCATAATAAGAAGGAAGTAAAGAAACTGTGCAAATTGGCAATATTCTGCAAAACCTAGACTACCCACAACTGACTCTGACAGACAAAAACAATCCACAGCCATAATCTGTGCCATCAATGGTCACCTTTTATGTCTGGTAAATTGTGTCACTAGCTGTTTGTCTTCAAATGTGTAGCTGAACTACTTCTGGTAGAGTTGAAACCATCCCAACCCGGAGTCAACCCTGGATGCTTGTGTTTTGGGTTTAAAAAATGATTGGGCAGCAAGATGGTATGCAATCATGTGTTGGTGTCTGACTGCCATTATCTATGTTTTGAGCATCATGCATCACCCTTTTAAAAAGCAGTGTTTGGCTTCAAATCGCATTGTCCAAACATGCACCAGTGGCCCAAATCACTTGACTAGGGTGGGATAATGCTCTACATAATGATGTTTAGGACGAAGATTAAATTTAGGGAACATCTCCAGTAGTACCTGTTTATAATCTGTTAATTCATGCATTCATGACATCAAGACTTGATTATTGCAATGCCCTACTTGGTGTCTGCCCTGCAAGATTAATTTAAAAACTCCAGATGGTTCAGAATGCAGCAGCCAGAGTTCTTATGAGAACGAACAAATATGACCATATAAACCCAGTTTTGTCAACACTACACTGGTTGCCTATCAAGCATCGTATAAATTTTAAAATCATGCTGATTACCTACAAGGCCCTGAATAGTTTAGCTCCCCAATACTTAAGCGAGCTCCTCTCCTATTATAGTCCTTCGCGTTCACTGCAATCTGAAAATTCTGGCCAACTGTTAGTACCCAGAATTTCAAAAACAAGTGCTGGTGGTAGATCCTTCTCGCATTTGGCACCCAAACTTTGGAATATACAGTAGGAACAGTATGTAGATACAGTATGTATCTGCCATATCTTTGGCAGATACAGTATGTCCGTTTAATGTATGTCTCTTTAATCTAGCCTACACATAGTCCTCTGGATTTATTACTCAAATCCCTTAAGTAATTATTAGGCTGCATTAATTAGGTAAACCAGAATTGGGGACACTTCCAACAAGAACAGTTACTGGCTCCACACTAAATCTGTCTGTCTTTCATTCCTCAAGGTCCTGTAGTCAGCTGGATCCAAACTCTGAGACCAGATGGTGGGGGACTGGATGGAACAACCCCTGAGATAGATCATCAGGATTTGATAGACTTCATTATTAAACCTACCGTTATATACATGCCTACTTTTAGCTTAGTTAGTTTCTATATTTTGTTCCCTGCTTAGTCACAGCAGTGTGATGTTATGGCTGCAATTAGTAACATTATGCCTTACCGTTTCTGTTGGCACGTTTCTCAGTGCCCCACATATTATCAAATATAATTGGAACCATCAGTTTTTAATCAATAAATAACTATATTTATCCTTCCTTGGAGTTTTGGTTCCTTACCACTGTTGCCCTGTTGGCTTGCTTGATGGGAGACTGCTGACATCTAACTTAGCTTAGGGTTTCGTAAATTGTAAACTTCTAATACTTTTATTGTATATATTTTATGTATATATGTATTCTACTTTGCATGTTGTGTGTAGTTCATGGTACTATTGCAAATCCCTTATACCCCTGTCCCATAAGATGTTATCTTTTATATGCCATCTCTATGTAAGCTAGAACGAATATCTTGCTTAATAGTTTTGTGGTTATCGGTTCAGTCAACCTTTTATTCATAAACATACTATAAACCTAGTATTCCTAATTAGTCTTATACATCTCACACATATTATCTGCAATAATACCAATAACATGTCTGACATTTGTTCTGCGTTTTATTATTATTATTCTTTTTTATATGTAAATCTGCTTTGAAGCAATGTAACATTGTAAAAAGCTTTTAAAAATGTTTCCATACTTAACGGATGTTTCACTTTTTGCTAGCATTGCTAGCTGTATATTGTGCAATTTGTATCTGTATTTAGGTGAGATACTGGCAAGTACCCAGTATACAGCACAAAGTTTGTGAATTTTACGTGATGTGCCAAGTGGGTTGGCAATTTCAAGATTTTCAAGAACTCATTCTCAAGGAAATAAGCCTGATGCATGATGCATATGACCAGGCTCTGTATTAAGTTCAGTAATTATATTAAGAACATCTGTGTTTTTAAACAACAACTGAATCATTTAAAGGATGGGAACATGATGGTGTGGCCAGGTTGCTTCAACTGATACTCTATTGGCATTACACATGGATAGTTGCGCTCAAAAAAGATTTTTTGGGGGCTTGAATGAAGACAACTCTGTTACTTTAGAAGTAGATGCAAATATAACATTAGAGTCCTTACAGCACTTACAACTTTATCGAGTGTAGATTCTGCCATATTGGGACCATTTCTCTGCAATATGTCTCTAACCGTCTCCCTGATTGATGGCTGAGATAAGGTGATCTGATTCAAATGCTCCACTATTTCTTGTGTAGCTGTGTTTAAGACATGGAGGATAGCATCTTTAGAAGTAAGGAAGATAAATTCGTTCTGAGATTATTTTTTAGTTTGTCAGTGTCACTCTGACCCTCATCCACCACATCTGTGTCTGGATGTTCTACACACAAATCACTACTGAATTCAGAAATACTAGCTTGACCATCCTCACTGACAATGTCACTTCGAAAGTGTGATAACAGACTTGTTTGGTGTGCTCTACTTTTATGAGAATTGAATGAAGAGTACACATTTGTACTATAGTTACAACCTTTATATGGACAGGCCACTGTTTAATGATTTTTTAAATGCCTTCTGAGATGGAAGAAGAGAGCAGATTCAGAAAAACTATGCTGAAATGGGCACAAAGGGCATTTAAATAACAGAGTCTGCTGACACTGATCTGCACTACTGCCAAATTGGTTTGTATGATATCTTGACAAATGTGTTCTCAGACCATTAAGTGTCTTAAATGTACATAGCTTACACTCCTGAATCATTTTGGAGCCAACAACCTGAAAAGCAAGAAAAACAATTGTCAGTTTATGCCTATCAAAACAGTTTAATTAGAATTCCTTATACGTAATACAGAGTACAAGTTAATTACTATCAGGTTAGAAAATCATGACCATGAAACACAACTAACACTTATGTGTTTGTTTCATATATTGTGTAGATAGATAATTGTATATGGATATTGTATATATATTATTGTATATATATTATATAATATTGTATATAGAGTGTACATATCATTGGCGAACTGCCAGCGGTTTAATATCTAGTAGGAGAAACAGCCAAAGTAGTTGTAAAGCATATTAAATTGTTTAAATGCTTTTCTGGCACATTTCTGCAATAGCACTTGCTCTCTCACTCTCCAAATGTATTTCTAAGAAATTTCTTCTTTGATTTATAATCTGCTGATACACTTAATTTATTAACATTAATTATATTGTATGGTCACAGCATGGTTAATTAATGTTAACGCAGCAATTAACGTTTACGCTGTTAATATGCATGTATTCACTAGCTAGCTAATTTTTGAATCTAGTATTCTATACTCTCCACGCAGTGTTCACATAAATGAATTTGTTGTAGGAGCTAAACAACATTACAGAATCAAATTACAGTGAAATCTTTATATTTTATCGTGCAGAATGTTATGTATGTATATTTACAGTCATGGCTAAAAATTCTGTCAGAAAATGCAACACTTCTCTCAGAAAATTGTTGCAGTTGCAAATGTTTTGGTACTCGCGTTTTTTTTTTGTTTGCATTGAAACAACACTATGGACAAAATTATTGGCACCCTTAACTTAATATTTGGTAGCACCCCCTTTGGAAAAAATAACTGAAATCAATCACTTCCTGTATCCATTAATGAGTTTCTTACACCTCCCTACTGGAATTGTAGAACCAGTCTTCTTTTGCAGACTGCTCCAGGTCATTCAGATTTGAAGGATACCTTTTCCCAACTGCTGTTTTAAGATGCATCCACAGTTGTTCTATGGGATTCAGATCTGGACTCATTGCTGGCCATTTCAGAACTCTCCAGCGCTTTGTAACCATTTCTGAGTGCTTTTTAAAGTGTGTTTCAGGTCATTTGTCCTGCTGGAAGACCCATGACCAAGGACCCATTTCTTATGAAATGAGAAACAAACTTGCTCAGGTAATGAGGAGCTAAACCATTCAGGGCATTGTAGGTAATCAACAGAGTTTTGCAGTTTATATGATGCTTGATAGGCAGCCAGTGCAGTGTTGACAGATTTTGACTAATATGGTCATACTTGTTCGTTCTTGTAAGAACTTTGGCTGCTGCATTTTGAACCAGCTAAAGTGTTTGTACTTAACTTGCAAGGCAGCCACCCAGTATGGCATTAAAATAATTAAGGCATGATGCCATTAATGCATTAATTAACTTTTCAGTATTTAACATAGATAGCATGTCATGTGAATTTAGATTTTTTTTTTACAAATATTGAAAATGTGTTTTTCATCACAAAGGACATCCAGATTCTGATGATGTGGGCTTTATTGAGCGTTCATTAAGAGTAAGACAGTATTCTAGATTGTTCTGTGTGTAAGATTTTGATCCAATAATTAAAACTTCTGGTTTGAAAGTTAGAAAGTGCATCTCGTTAATGCATCTCGTAAGGCTTCAAAGAAATATACAGCTGGGTATCATCAGCATAACTGAATAACTACTTATATGTATTTTAATAATTGTTCCCAGAGGTAGCATATACAGGATGAAAACCATAGACCCAAGCACTGAGCCCTGCGATACTTCATACAGAACTTGTGATTAATATGACACCTTTTCATTTACAGCAACAAACTGGAATAAGTCAGACAAATATAATTTAAACCATGCCAGTGCAGTTCCATTTATGCCAACATAATTTTCAAGCTTACTTAAAAGAATGCTGTGGTCAAGTGTCAAAGGCTGCGCTAAGGTCAAGTAGCACTAGAGAGATGCAACCACGATCAGCTGACAAAAGCAAATCAATTGTCACTTTGATGAGAGCAGTTTCTGTACTATAAAATGATCTAAATCCTGACTGGAATTTCTCACAGATACCGTTTATTTCCATTAAAGGACATATCTGTAAAGTCATCACCTTTTAAAGTATTTTTGAAATAAAAGGTAAAGTTATGTTTTTCAGATAATAGCAAGAGGTCAGATAATAGCAAGCTTGTAAATTTTTGGGACATATTCCAACACCAGTGGTGAATTAATAATGCCGTGTAAAGGATCAATAATTATGTATAGGCTTGAGCGCATACATGTTGTTGTTTTGGATCATTAAATTATTTTTGACAGTTCATCCTTATATGTATTAGAGAATGACTGGAGCTGTTCCTTGGCTAAATTATGATGTGCCATCTGATGTGATTGTGTTTTAGCCATTTGCATGTTTGTAATTGTTTTTCCCTGACAGTGTCTTTGGCGTCATTTCTTTTCCCAAACCATTTAAGCGCAAACCACACCCCCTATGCGAAAACCACACCACGCAGCCATGACTCACGTCTCTGGCTCGATTTCATGTCAATCCGGTTACGCTTCAAGTCAAACACATCTAAAGTCTTTTGAATTCTGGGCTAGGACTGCAGGTAAGGAGGTCATATGTGACCCTGGACCACAAAATCAGTCATAAGGTTCAATTTGTTTAAATTGAGATTTATACATCATCTGAAAGCTGAATAAATAAGCGTGCCATTTATGTATGGTTTGTTAGGATAGGACATTTTTTGAGAAAATCTTCTTTAAAGTTGTTCAAATGAAGTTCTTGCAATGCAAATTACTAATAAAAAAAACTAAGTTTTGATATATTTATAATGTGAGATGTATATATAAAAAATTGACAAAATATCTTTATGGAACATGTTCTTTACTTAATATTCTAATCATTTTTGGCATAAAAGAAAAATTTATAATTTTGACCCATACAGTGTATTTTTGGCTATTGATACAAATATACTGTCAGGGTTCTGGCTTCTTGTCAAGTCTGGAAATCGCGTTTTGCCAGGATCCTGACACAGTCTGTGTTCTATGTCAGAGCATGGGGCTAGATTCCGACTCGTCCTGTCTGTTCTTGGTTTCGGTTTCGAGAGTTGGAGTCTAGACCCGTGCTCTGGGTGTTCGTTCTATGTGGAGGAACATGCTTTGACTTTGCTTACATCTGCCATGTGCTCTCCGGTCCTGCGCCATGACCCTGCCCCTTGTTTCCTCGTTTGTTTGATGTCAGGCACCTGTTTGTCATTGTTCTCTGTAGTATTTAATGCCCTTGTGTCTCCGTGCTGGTCTGTTGTCCCGTGCTGGTCTGTTATCTGTGCTTTTGCTTCCGTGTTTTCAGTCATGCTTCATCTGTGGTGTTTTGACTCCGTCAGTATCGTATGCTCCTTGTTGTTCCTGTTGTTCGTTCATCTCGTCGTTGCTGTTCGTTGAATGTTAAACGTAAGTCCGCCTTTGTTAGCTTGTGTGTTTATAGTCCCCGTTAAGTTTATGATCGTTTATTTATATTTTGTTTGATTTTCCATTTGCCTTGTCCCTCATTTTTGCCCCCTTGTGGGGGTTTTGCGTTCTATTAATTGGGTTCTTCGTCTGTGCACCCCTGACATATACCTATGCTACTTAAGACTGGTTTTGTGGTCCAGGGTCACATATTGTTTGCTATACAAAAGAATTAAGTTAAAAAAATATAAATATTTTTAAAATCTTTTTGTGTTTGCCGGTTTTTGTTCTGTATAGTACATGTGTCATTTACTCGA
The DNA here is from genome assembly GCA_036877585.1 of Botia kubotai. NCBI lineage: Eukaryota > Metazoa > Chordata > Actinopteri > Cypriniformes > Botiidae > Botia > Botia kubotai. The sequence continues at coordinate 1,402 of JAZGTI010010444.1, read as the reverse complement.
CTGTTAAACTACTCTGTGAGCGTGTTTTATAGTCTATGTAGTTTTAAACACTATTTTTATTTATTTTGTACACCGTTTTATTTAAGTTGTAAATTGTGTGTACATTGTTTCACTTCTTATACACTTGTGTTTCCCTTTTGGGTATTGTATTAAAATTGGTGTGTTTGGTGTAACGCTGTGTAGCCAATCAGTGCTGTAATATAGTTGACCAATGAAATCGAGCCAGAGATGCGAGTCGCGGTTTTGCATAGAGGGTGTGGTTTCCGCTTGATTGATTTGGAAAAAGAAATGAAGCCTGTCTTTGTTATTAAAGAAATTCATAAAATGATCACTACTAGGCCATGTCTTTTCACTACCACTGTTGAAAAGACATGGCCTCCATCCCTCTAGGGCTGGTGGTGCTCGTTTATCTAGAAATTTGGCATATAGTTTTACTAATACTACTAATATTTGACTAACTGGGGCCCAGGTCAGGAAGCAGACAGACTGGCTTAACCAACTGTCTGCCAGCCATCACATGCCACAGATGTCACATAATTTGCAACACATAGAATCACCTAAATACTATAATATAGAGACTGTGTCTGTCCCCCAGACTGGTAAATACAAAAAACCCGTAAACAATTATATGGCAATTTAATCTATGTTAAACAAATAAAAAAGGTACATAATAGAGACAAACAATTAATAAAGCTGGGCTTGCTGAATATTAGAGCTCTCTTTACAAAAGCACTTTTTGTTATTATGATCACAGAACAAATCCTAGATGTGCTTCGCTTGACAGAAACATGGCTAAAATGGGATGATTACATTACTGTTACGGTACGGTAGTGTTTGTAGACACAAAACGAGGAGCACGACAAGGGAACTAAATAAACAAGAATATTTAATGAATGAAAAAACAAAAGACAAACAAACACTAACCGTGGGTGATGTGGACAACGACAAATGCAGACAGCAGCGTGAAACAAAGAGAATCCAAAAATACAAGAAACAAGAGTAATCCAAGGTAAGCCAAAATACAAAGTGCAAAACACAAAAAGCCAGGAAACATACAAGAAGCAACATTCAACAATCACAGAATAAACTGAATGCAAGAACAGGGAACTTAGTGAGGTAATCAAAGGTGAACAGGTGAAACTCATTACAATCAGGAAGTGAACACAGTGAAAACCAGAGACGAACAGAAACTTTAAAATAAGAGTCCTGACATGTAACAATTACATTAAATGAGTCAATCCCCCAAAATTACTGTTATAAGCATGAGCCTCATCCAAAAGGCAAAGGGGGAGGTGTTGCTGCACTTAATATGAATACATTTACAGCTGCCCAAAGATCTGACTTTAGTTACAACTCTTTTGAAGTAATGGTGCTTAATATAGCTTCATCTGGGGTAAATAAG
>JAZGTI010010443.1:1498-17683 GCA_036877585.1 Botia kubotai | reverse complement strand
TTACAGAAATGTGAGAATGTGAGTGTCTGTATCTAAGGAGAATAATCTGAGCACAGTGAGTGATGTAGCCGAGATCTCTTATGAAGCTTTAGAGGAGACAAACATGAAAGAATGTCATTTTTTGTCTCAGGAGAAACATGTGAGAAGCAGGAGACTTAGCCTTATGTCTCAGTTTGATGTTYACTTGATCTCATTTCTGTCTAGGAGAAAGATGTGAGTTGAGAAGGAGATCTCATGTTTGATTTTCCTTTCCTCTGGGTATATATATCACGGAATACACGTTTCCCATTGAAAGCGAATGTCCATTGACCTATTTCTATGTTTCCTGTGCAGCATAACTCAGAGAACATTACCCAGCAGCCTTTGCGGGTGGAGGTCCTTCACACTGCTGTGATGGCTCATCAGACCTTTGCCCTCAGACTTGGCTTATGGTTCCAGAAGGTCATCAGCTACTCTGGTAGAGCAGTAACGTCTAAGTCTACAGTGACTAATTAACACAAATATACAAATTATTCACAATTGATTTAAAAAAAAAAATATTTTTTATAAAAAAAATAGTCTGACTTAATTGACTTAATTATCTAATTGTCTGACACAATTTCCAGGAGTAAGGAAGCATTGGAAATTTTTTTTGGTTCTCTTTATTGTGATGCTATTGCCATTATTTTGTTATATTTTAGATCACAATCAACAGGTTAAAGCAAAGGTTGACTATGGTTTGTTACTTTGTTACTTTATGTCAGATGGTCTCCTGTAAGATGTAATGAAAACAAGACTTTAATGTACGCTGGCTACACGAGACCAGTTGTCACATGTTTTTTATAAATTATGTTTTTGTTTTGTTCTTGCTATTCTGCAGTCGGATTCAGGCAGGTGTTTTGTCAGGTGGCTTTGGAGCCAGGCGTTGACAACGGCAAGCTTTGTCTGATTAGTCGACTCATGCTACACGATGCCAAACTTTATAAAGGTCAGTAACGAGGCCTCTCTCTTGGTAGATTACTCAGTTTAAAGCTTAAGGATGATTAAAACTTACTAAATACTATGTCTTAACCTGGTTTTGTGTAGGAGCTCGCAAGGTCATCCATGAGTTAATTTTCAAAAGCTTACTGATGGACACAGAATACAAGAGGCAGTTTGCCATGAAATTCACAGAGGTATTATTTCGCATAAGCCTATAATTTCTCATTGACATGATTTTAGTGTGTTTAGTATGTACAATATTTATTCTCCACACAGAACAGCTGTGATGAGGTCTAACGTGTTGTATAAATCATGTTTCAGCACTATAAACAGCTTCAGGAGGACTTCATCAGTGATGACCACCAAAGGAATATCTCAATCACGGCCTTGTCTGTGCAGATCTTCACCGTTCCCACTCTGGTATGAAATTATAACAGTCAATTATAGCCTGACAGATTTAGGAATCAGTACAGTTACTGGTATTAGTAAGATGCTTTCCTTATGTACTAGTACTTAAACTCATAACCTTGATAATATAGTTATAGTCATAAGACAGTTATGCACACTATAGCAGCCCTTGTGGCAATGTATGCACATTTAAATTGCATTATAAATAGTCATCTTAGCTTAAAATGAAGCTTAAGTAGCTGGACATGTCTTCTGTTTTCTTATAATAATCTCTTATTCTCAGGCCAGGCAGTTGATAGAGGACGGCAGTGTTATAAAGGTGATCATAGACACAGTGATGGAGATGATGAAGGAACACCTGGACAGCAACCATCGCTTTCACTTTCAGGGCTATAACTCCGACAAGTTTTTACGGGTTCAAGTTATCTTCCACGACCTTAGGTAAATGCCACAGTCTCAATATGAATTCAAGTTAAGAATTAAAGATTAATATCTTAATAATAATAATAATTTTGGCGTCATAATCTTAATAATAAAAATAATTTTGGCGTCATAAACTTATCATGTGGTTCCAGACCTATATGACTTGTTTTGTCTTGTGAAACACAAGCTGAAAGTGAATATGACTTAAAAACTATGAAAGAAGCAACATAAATGTTAAATAAAAGTAGTCTATATGATTTCTACAATAGATTGTAAGTCATTTAATGCAGTATAATAGATTTGAATGATGAACTGGCCCGAGTGCTGTAGTCTTAAATTAAATATTACTATACATGTTTGACAAATTATTTGTAAATCAACATAGATATTACTTTTATTAAATGGAACACTGGTGGTCAGTACAATTTTCCTGTTGAGTTCCATGAAAGAAAGAAGTCATTGGGGTCTGGAATGAAATAACAGAGTAAATGATGACAGACTTTTTGGAAAAGTGATTCCTTGAAGTGATGTAAAATAGTTACATTAAAAATCTAAGCAAGTTGGCTTAATGCAGATTTATTTTGATGATGCTCAGGTACATTCTTATTAGTAAACCCTCAGTATGGACTGAGGAACTGAGGGTGAAGTTCCTTGAAGGCTTCTGTGTCTTTCTTGGTTTCCTTCGGTGTATGCAGGTAATATTTCCTTCGAAATTATTTTTATTGTAATGTATTTCATTGTTGTCTAATGTGTGTTTACATACACTTTTAACAGACCTAAACAACAGTTGGGTTTGGGTTTTGTTTATGTCAGGGGATGGAGGAGGTGAAGAGACAGTTTGGTCAACATGTTGAGGTGGAGCCAGAATGGGAGGCAGGCTTTACACTTCAGATGCAGCTACGCCATATTCTCACCATGTTTCAGGACTGGTGCTCTTCTGATGTGAGTCACATAGTAATTACATTACATAGTAGTTTGCCAGATGTTATTTTGACAAAGTTGTATAGCATTTCACAGCAACAGCAGCATAAACAATAGCAGAAGTTGTTTGTCTTTGTTTCAGGGGTGGTTCGCAAAAATGTTATGATATGATATGAGATCTTGCTTGTATTATAAACACTCTGAATTAGGTTAAACCATGTGGGATTTTGGACCTGTTTGCTTATAACATGCGCATTGAATGAAAAACACTTTGCTTTTACTTTATTTTCACTTTGCTATAATCCAAATATAATTGGATTTAATAGGTTATTATAACAATCTGAACAAGACAACATGCTACACTGTGATGCAGTTTGTGGGCGAAGTGAAGTTGTGGTCCACAGCTAGTTATAACAGACCTTGTGTGGTATCAGCACAATATGAGTGAAAACAATTGGTGCGTCTATACATAACACATTGAAGCTTAGTGTCTTAAATGTAGACTAAACACATTTTTGCAGCATGTAACTGGAAAATGCTTTATGACATCTATCAAAAGTATTTACTCATAGTCCAAAGTCCACTTTTAAAGCCATTACTTATTATTGTTTCTTTGTTGATTTGCTTACACCTTTTTTGAACTGCTGGTTAATGAATACACTTGATGTGTGAACGTGTGTTATTTATCCACAGGAGAGGGTTCTGCTGTTGGCCTTTCAGGAGTGTTACAGGGTTTTAATGTGCTGCACCAACCAGCCCTTCCGTAGCATGCCAACAGACAGCTACATGTACAAGCACATCCTCCATGCACGGACGTACAAAGTCTCTCAGGAGCCTGTCTCCATCCACCTGCCCATCTCCAGACTACTGGCCGGTTAGTAAAGTTGTTGGTATGCTGCAGCAAAAGTCAAAAGTTCTTTGTGGTGCAGCTAAGGGATATAGTAGTTCACCCAAAAATTAAATTGTAGTCATTATTTACTCATGCTTGTGTTGTTTCTGGCAGCTGAATGAAGACTGGTTCTGTACAGCTACATGAATGAAAATTATAGTCTTTCATTGAGGAGTTTCATTTTGAGAACAAAATGAAATGTAATATTTACTGATCTGAATCTTTTACTCCAGTGAACAGTTAATTTCTGTGTCAGCGAGACTTTAAGTGAAAAACAAGGAATGTGAAGTCCATTTTGGAATCTGACAGTCCTCATTGACTCACTATAAAAAAGAGGGGTCAGAATACTTGTTAAAATTACCCCTTTGTATTCCATGAAAGAATGTTGAGAATATAAGTTAAAGCATGAGGTCTTGAAAGAGGTTTTGTGTTTTGTTATTATTCGTAAACTTCTGCACTCATGTTCTGAATGTTTTTGACAGCAATAGCAACATATAGTTCCTTGAATGTCCCACCTTTTAAGGTGTGTGAAAATCAAAGTTCTGTAAGAAAGCAAGGTGCATTCCTGCATTTGCTTCCCACGTTTGTTGCAATTATTGATTTTGACTGATACCTGTGACTGTACTACTGTTTGTTTAAAAACAAATGCCGGTTTGACTGCATTTCTTCATAAATAGTAAAAATGTGTTGTCAATTATTATTCAATCAATTAGGAATCCTTAAATGTATACAAACTCTGTGATATAGCATAACTCATTCACTTCAGATTACATAACCTTTTGGTATTCGAAACCTGTCTACTTTTTTAGTGGAGCACAAAAATAAAAATGTTTTTAAGAATTATTACACAGCTTTTATCCATACAACAGCAGTTCATTGTGACCACCAGTTTGATGGAGATTTTGTTTGTTTTGTATTTGTCAGTATGAATTTTGAAATGACAATATTTTGACATTTAATATTAGTGCCATGTAATTATTGTCTGAACTGTTCTTTAAACTTCAAGTTCTCTAGGCGAGTGTTTTTGACCCCCAGTTGTATCTGCTTTCAGGTTTATATGTGCTCTTGTGTCAAACTGGAGCAGTTCAGTACCTTCCTGACTTTGTGGATCCTGTGAGTGCAGTTTCATGAATAAAATCAATGTGTATATGTTAAGTTCTAGAACTAAGACTTGGAGCTATGTGTTTGTGTTTCAGGCCCAGATGAATTTTACAGACCTGGCAGAGCAGCCCCTGCGCTGTATGGTGCTGGCAGCTCAGGTGTGTGCCGACATGTGGCGCAGAAACGGCCTGTCGCTTGTCAGCCAGGTGAGAGCAGAGCGTTTCTCATACAGCTCACAAACCCTTTATATTGGTCTTTTCTCTTAAAAAATAATTGTCATTTATTTACTTGAAAATACTTTGTACGTAAGCCATTTATGGATTGATCTCACAGAGAGTGTAAACACTGTGGCTTTTCTCAACCAGTGTTGTGTGGGTTGGGATTACTTGTTCCGTGTCAAACAGTTGTACATTGGGAAAACCTTTTGGAAAATCTTTTTGCTGTTCCATTTGCTGTTATAAGTTGTGCAATAATTACACACTTAAATATGAAATTAAAATTGACATTATAAAAACATTTAGTTAAACAGATTCAGACTCAAAATTTTTGATCAAGAAATTTTATTGAAAGTAGAAAAATCATTTGAGTGATTTGTTCGCATGCAAGCTCTCAAAAAATTGTTCTAAGTTTGTGTGTCATACTGGTAAATTTTGTGTGAATAGGTCTTCAATTTATAAGTAATACAACTAATTATTTGAAAATTTGTATTGTATATCAGAGTGGTATAATAGAGCAGTGTAACTAATTAAATGCAGAAATTGTCACTTTGTGCTGCATTACTTTGTGTTTGTTTGCTTCTGTTTTTAGGTGCATTACTATCAGGATGTTAAGTGCAGGGATGAAATGTTTGATAAGGATGTTGTCATGCTGCAGGTATGGACCAAAAATTAAATTAAAAAACAAAAAAAGATTAAATTAATTCATTGAGATTAATGACATTTTTTTAATCATCCACAGATTGCTGCTTCCAAAATGGACCCAAACCACTTTCTTATGCTCATTCTTTTGAGATTTGAACTTTTTGATGTTTTCAATGGTAACTGCTTCAGTAAAGATCAAGTGAGTCAGTTACAGTGTTGATAAGATATAGAATGGTAAAATGAAAAATGAAGATGTTTGTATTTATTATTATTTCAAAGTTAAGACTGTTAAACAATATTGCAGTAACCCAGTAAAATTTAGTCAGCTACTTTTTGTTAGAAGTTTAATAATAACGATTATGAACTTTTGATGAACAACTTTTGTAGGAACGGTTTCTGTGCTTTCTCACCACACAGGAGGTGCTGAAACAGTGGAATAGGTTAACAGAGGAGATGCTTTACCTGTTAATCATCATTGTAGGTAAGTTAGCACTTTGACCACAAGACGTATGGCCTTTTATTTAGGTAATTGATTTGTTATGCATATGTACAATACCATTTTTAATATGTAGGTGAGCGCTACGTTTCCGGAATCAGTGATGTGACTAAGGAGGACGTGAATGTGAGGGAGGTCATTCATCTTCTGTGTACTGAAAACATGGCTCATAGCAGCCTGGTCAAAAGTTTGCCTGAAAATGTAAGAATGTTACATGTATCTATTTAATGTATCTGCTAAACTAACAGCTTTCCTGCTGTCAGGCCAGTGCCAGCCAGGGCTATCAAACAATCAGCCGGGGACAATAGCCTTGTACCTTAAGCCACAAGCTCAAAATTGATCTACGTTCCCACTATTAGGCCAACAGCCCTGCAGCATTGCTCTAAACCCTGCCCTTAATATGACATTTGGTGTGTAAATGTCACCCTTTAAGGCGCTTGGCTGCTGGCCTCAAGAAGCCCTGAAGAGGCACAATTTGGCCAGATAATGAAAACATCGCTACTGATAGCCCTGTTCTAAATTCCATGCATGATATGAGTTTGCAACCTAATGTCGTTCTTGTTTTTTTGCATCACAGGAAAGCCATGGAACGTGGCTTGAAACGGTCATATCTAAGATTGCCACCTTCAAGTGAGTGCATTTAAATAAATCTTTGGTTGTCAAAGGATTAATTTTGATTACTGGTCATAGTTTTTAGTGTCTTGTTTCTATTACTGGGGGCAGATGTGGCCTACTGGTTAGTAAGTTGGGTTTGTAATCAGAAGGTTGCTGGTTAGATTCCAGCACTGGGGGGTTGCAACTGAAGTGCCCTTGAGCAACGCACCTAACCCCCAATTGCTCCCCGGGCGCAGTAATGTGCTGCCCACTGCTCTGGGTGTGTGCGTGTTTACGACTTGCAGTATGTGTTCACTCCTCACCAGTGATGGGCTAAATGCAGAGGTCACATTTCGGGTATGGGTTACCATATTTGACAAATAGGTCACTTTCACTTACAATGAGTGGGTAGTAGGGTGCAAAAGCACCATAGAAGTACAATGTAAATCTGTAAACAGATATTTTTTTTTATTTACAAGAGGACTGTCAGTGTAATAATATTCAATAACATTAGCATTTCTATTTAAAGAAAGTTCAGTAACATTTGTTTGACTTTGTCTAGAAAACCTGGAGTTTCAGGCCATGGCTTGTATGAGCTGAAGAGTGAATGGTTAAAAGAGTTTAACCCCTTCTTCTATCATTATTCCAGACCTCAGCATAGTAAGGTACATAATATTTATCTGTTCATCCCATTACTGAATCTTACTTGACAATCTCCTGCCAGTTATACAGTGAGGTCTTTCAGAGCATGAAACAGCTGGAAATGTTTTTGTTTATTTTGTTCATATATAGGCAGAAGAGGCTCAGAAGAAGAGGAGAATCCAGGAGGGCAGTGATAAAGGTATGCTGGCCTTAGGTCACACTTAATCACCTTTTTCAGTTTTCCTTTAACCTACAGGTTTTTGTGAGTATATTAAATCAATTCCCCTTTAAGTTCAAAATAATATTCATACATTTCAATTCAGTGCTGGGTCAAAACTATTAAAGGGGTCATCGGTTGAGAAATCAGAATTTGCTTGATCTTATGACATACAGTAGGTTTCTTCAAGCGTCTTGAAAAAACCTTGAGACATGGCGACAGTTCTTCTGGATTTGGTCTGTAGTTTAGTTTAGTTTAGTTTAGTTCTGTTTCTTCATATAACTCCAGGCAGACTTGATGATGGTGAGATCAGATCTTTGTGTGGAGCACCAACGGTTGTTACTTGGACAGCTAAACCTAAAAAATGCTCATGTGACTGGGTGTTGTTAGCTGTTTATTGGTATCGTTTCTGTAACGTTTCAGATAAATGACATGCACAAGTTTTAAAGTTTAGAAATAAAGAAACTGTGATGAGTGAGCTGTGATGGAGGTTGGAGTCCAGCCTCCTTCATTCCCTGATCCAACTGTCCCAAAGAATTAAAAAAATTATACATATAATAATTTATTATAACAAATAACTTACATTTTTAAATTTGGCCGGTCATGATAGTTTTAATGTCAGGTTACATATCTATAACATATTTAAATAGCAAACATTAACAGATGCTTTAATTGCTTGTACTACAAAAGTCTGATCAGTGCTGCTCTTCTGTTTTCTCTTTCTTAGCCCTGCATCCCCCAGTGCCCCCTCCCTTCTGCCCAGCCTTCTCCGGTATAGTGCTTCTGCTTTGCTGTGATGTCTTCATCCATGTTTTGAGAATAGTTCTCCATAAACCATTGGAGAATTGCTCCAACCGATGGACTGAAGCCATGATCCAGAGGGTATGGCTCTTTTGGCAGAATGATGTTTTTTCTCTGTATGTCTTTCTATTCTGTTTTAGAAATAAAAAAAATAAAAGAATAGTTCACGCAAAAATGAAAGTTTGGTCATTACCCCTACCCTCTTGTTGTGCCAAACCCATGTGATTTCTTTCTTTAGTGTAATTTAGTGTAATAAATTTGTGTTAGGGACAACATGAGGATGTGTAATAAAGTTATTTCTCAGTAAACCATATATTGTATTGCTATGGAATCTAACTAATTAGACTGTGTGTGTGTGTTTGTGTGTGTGTGTGTGTGTGTGTGTGTTTCTTTCTGCAGGCTCTGCATCTTGTAGCTCAGGCACTTATCGAAGAAAAAACACAGCTGCAATCTAGTAGTGCTGAAGAAGTGACTTTTGATTTTAGTCTGAAAGCTCAACGTAAGATTTCATCCTCTGTATCTCATTAGCTCTGTTTTACAGTGTAGTGAGCTGCTGTGTTATCTAATGCCTAGATAGTCAGATGTCTTCTAAGATACCAACTAAATTGGTACTCTGTAAGTTACTTATTTGGAATGCTTTACAAATGCAGCAACAACTTAAAATGGATTCAAATAGGTTTTGACGTTAGCATGTTTCCAAGATAATGTAATACTTTAATAAGCATAAAGATTACAATAATTTTACCACATAGCCAAAAAGAATGGTCACCTGCTATATTGTAGCAATGTGCGCTTAAAGGTTGTAAGGGGACTTAAGCTATGTAGCCTTTGTAATATTGCCACCCATCAACTAAATTGAATAGGTACAACCAATACTGTATTTAATATTTATTGTTGTTGATGTGGTGCTAAAATACTGTTGTTTTTAAACAACCTTAAAGCGTACAAATAGTTTTAGCCATTTTCGGTTTAATTATATTATTAAATTAATTATTTATAATTTATTTAATAATTTTAGCAAAGGTAAAGGTTCTAGACAAAAATACTTGTTTTTGAGTTCCCTTTCATCAAACGTGGGCTTTTCTTAACAACAAACATTGTGTTTGTATGAGTTTACCTTTTCAGTTTTTGCCTTGCTGTTTTTACACTTGCTAACGCAAAGTATGTTGAGTAATGCAAATTTGTTGACTTCTCAGAAATTGGTTCAAAATATGGCAAATCATTGTTCCAGTTCCTAACCAAAATGAAGTCTTTACCTTCTCTGGAAGCTCAGGAAGACATGATCGCATGGAATTTAAAGGTATGAATGTGGGCAAATCAATCATTTTAATATATTTGAGTGATATTTGATATTTAAGACATGAATGTTTCTACAAAAAGATGTTTGAGGTAGTGAAGTGCCTTCGGGAGAAATCTGCACCCATGGCTTCATTTCCAGGCGATCATAGCAAGTGTGAGGAGGTATTTAGATTTCACACTGTGAGTTCTGTTTCAAAGTTCATCATTGAACTGTTGAATCACTTTGAAGCGTTTACAGCATGGATCTATTTTCTGCTTAGAGTGTTCAGGATAAAGAGAAAACCGAGCGGAAGAGAAAGGCAGAGGCTGCTAAAGCGCACAGGCAGAAGATCATGGCGCAAATGTCTGCAATGCAGAAGAACTTCATAGAGTCAAACAAGATGCTTTATGACAATGTGCCAGAGAGCTCAAGCCAGAGCGAGACTGCTGTGTCTCTAAACAGGTGAGTAGCCTTGTTACCTAGTGTTATTCTTTTGGTTTCACTTTTTCAATTTTTTTTTTCTTTCTCTGGGGGTAATCCTCCTGTCGCCAACTAACCCTAGACTAAAAACATCATGGCAGATGAATTTCAGTCATACATTGTATACTAGACATTAGACATTTGGTGCCCGTTTATGCAGAAATTCATTTATATCACGTAAATTCAATATACAACTTGAAATAAAAACTGTTTTGCTTTAGATGTTCTACTTTATTTTTTTCTTTCACTTTAATTTATGCTTTCGCTTTCCTTTGCTCATGCTCTTTATTTTTCACTCTTTCTATTGATCCTTCACTTGTTATCTTAATGTTTTCATTTATGCTTTCTGCCTTTTCCACTTTCTTTCATTCTTTAACATATGTTTTCACACTTTCACTCTCACTCTGTCCTTTGCTGTTTATGTTTATATTTGCCTTGTTTTTTTCTTTGCTTTTGAACTTGTCCTTGCATTTTTTTTGCTCTTACACTTTTCTCTTTTAATTGTTGCACTCAGTCTAAAGACTCTTGTTTTCATGAGCACTTGACTGTATGTTGTTAATATGCTGGTTAATATATTTTCTGTATTGAACTTAGTATCACAACTCTTCTCAGGTAACTGCCTCCTAGGATGAATCATTTTGTTGTTGTTCTAGTTATTTTTTCTTTGTCATTCTCGTTCACTCTCTTGCTCCAAATTTTTGTTTAGTCTTTAATACTTTTACTTTCTCTTTTGCTGCTCTCTCTTTCTCTCTCTGTCTTTTCTTTCTTCAATTTTGTCTCCCAAATCCTCATCATCACAGTTATTTAAGTATAATTCCTGCAGAAAGCATTTAAATGTACACTGATGGTGTCAGCTCATGAAGATTTCCATGTGGTCTTTGTGTAGCAGTGGAGTGGATGTGGAGGACAACAGAGTGGCTGTGGGGCCTCAGCAGGGCTTGTGTTGCACAGACTGGGAAGCTTTAACCTGCATCCTGTGTCAGGAGGAGCAGGACGTTCAAGCTCAGGCACCTGCTATGGTTCTCTCGGCATGTGTGCAAAGATCTACTGTTCTTACCCAGTGCCGGGGCAAGACACTCTCCCCCAAAGGTTAATGCACAATTTGCTTGCCTTGTTAAAGCCATGTTATAGTCACAGACATTGCAGACCTAATGTGACATTGAAACTGATTACCCTTATTTTGTACAACAGAACAGTACTACCCCCTGTTCATGCCCCCTGATCTGGCTGTGGGTACGCATACTGGCAGCTGTGGTCATGTGATGCACTCCACCTGCTGGCAAAAGTAAGTTATGGTTTAAATCACAACACATAACGCTTTATTTATGCATTATTCACTGAAATTCTCCTACATCTGAGCTTCTAAATCCCACCTGAGATAGAATTTGTTGTAATATTTGTTGTGAAATCCTCTGGTATAAAGACACATGGTGCTTATTTGATCTTCGTTTTTTCTTAGGTACTTTGAGGCTGTTCAGAACACCACTAGAAATCGGATGCATGCAGAGCTGCTCATAGACCTGGAGAATGGAGAATATATGTGTCCACTCTGCAAGTCCCTGTGTAACACTGTTATTCCTCTCATCCCTGTGGAGCCCAGCAAACTCAACTCGTATAGTTTCTTTACTGACATCTCTACTTCAGCTTCTACTTAACACTCTACAACATGATGTCTTACATAAAGTCTCTGTCTCTTTTTCTCACTTACAGTGAAAGTGCTGAATTAGTTGGTCAACATCTCACTCTTGCGCGCTGGATTCAGATCGTGTTTTCCAGGATCAAAGGGCTGAGAGGTGCACAAGAAGCTGGTGAGAGTCTGAAGTGATACCTGCCTGCTGCTTTTATCTTCTCAGAAAACACACAACATAATGTGGAATGACTGTCTTTTTCATTCAGATTGCTTTGTTTGGATGCTTTACAGATGGTAACAATGAGCAAGGAGCAGATCTGGCAACTGCTCTTTATGAAGAGAGACAAGCTGATTTCAGATCCATTCTCAGTTTTGGAGTTCGAGAACCGTGAGTGTTCAAACTGTTGTCTTTAATTTCTGTAATGTGGCATATTTTCAAGATTTTTATTCATCTGAATTGAATATTATTAATGACTAAGGCAAGCAAATTTTTTGTGCCCATACTAAACAGTCAACCCCCTAGCAACTGCATAGCAACACCCTGGAAACTTTCCAGAACACTTAGCTTGTGTGGATTTTGTATTACCACTTACTTATTATTCAGTAAATATTTTTAAAGATGTTGTCTTAAATAGAATAATAAAATAAAGTGAACATAAGTTTATCATTTTTTATCATATTTGATTAGGCCAAAGTTCTCTCGCAGTATCACAGAGATGCTGGGGGTCTGTGCAACCACAGTGCACAGGGTGGGTCTGCAGACCACCCCCAATGACCTGTGTCCATATGTGCCTGTTATGTGCTGGAACACCTGTGCCTACACCATCCAGGCCACTGGTAATGTTCTTTATCTCTTCTTATCTCCACTGATGATTTCTAAGATACAGTTCCTGTCAGTTCTTCTTGTGCCTCATCACCTGTTCAAATATTCTTGCCTCCCTCTGCAGAGAACATGCTGCAGGAAGAGGAAAAAGCTCTGTTCGGCTCCCTCCAAAACAGACAGGTGCGTTTCAGCTTAACTGATAAAAATCAGCTTGCAGCTGCTGTTGTTTTATCTGGGCTTGATTTTTAACTTTATTTTTTCAGCTTGCTGGACTCAAAGCTGTGGTGCAGTTTTCAGCAGCTCAAAGGCTGACGAGCAGCCAGGCTGTTGTACAGAAACATTTTGCTGATATGTTAGCAGGTGTGTTGTGTTTATAACAGCGAGATTGAGATATTTATAGATGTTTTTTAATGTTTTGTTCATGCAATGTTTTCATTCTTTAGTCCTGTTACCTGTTCCGAATGTGGAAGACACACCATCAATAATAGAATTGGATTTTTTTCATCTGTTGGTGAGTGAATTACTTTGAAATTGAAGTCAACACCAGTCTGCATTAACAAAACATCTCTATAATTAATGAAGTGAAAGACTATTCAGTGGGAATAATGTAGGATGTGACTTGATTTTTGTTATTCAGTATTTGGTTGGATCATGAAAAATAAAGCTGTATTATTAGTTGCAAACAGGGAGGATTTGTTTTTGTTTCAACTGAAGAATTCTGCACAATAAAACCAGGGAAATTTATTAAGAGTAAAATAAATGTGGTACTTTTTTAGTTGTGTTTAAATCTTTTCCTAGTTATGGGGTTAGAAATTTTAACACACTGAAGATATGTGTTATTGCCTTTTCAACCATCAGACTTGTTATATTCTGATGACAGATGACAAAGTGGTTAAAAAAGCAATAGTCTTATATTGAAAGAAGGACCCAAGCCATAACTATTGATCAGAATCTGGGCGTTCTTTAATTTGGCCCAATAAGCAACCCCAGAACAACCTAACAATGCCCTAGCAACTGCATTGCAAATTTGCATTGCAACCACCCACAACCACCTACCATTATAAAAACAAGCACTACTTAGTTTCCTGAGAAAATGTAAAAAAAAAAAAACTTTTCGCTTATTGTTTTAGTGTTTTAATGAATCTTTTGTAATGAACTAAGTATGTTGCGATGCATCTGCTCAGGTGGGGCTGGTTCTGTCAATCCCAGTGCTGTACCAGGAAGAAGCTGTTAACCTGCAACCCTCCGCAATCAGCACAGCGTACAATCACCTGCACCTGCTGCATCTGGTCACTATGGGACACATGCTGCAGGTCCTGCTTACCTCACACGGTACATACACAAACGCATCCATCTGGCAAATGTAGCATTTTGTTTCAGTTTCATTCTGACAGTGATGATTGTGTGTTGTCAGATTGTGCTCTGATTGGAGGAGCAGAGGAGGGGGATGAGGCTCAAGCTGCAGCAGTACTTTACTCTTTTGTGTCTCAACACACAGATGGGTGAGTTCATACTCAAATATAAAAGTTAGGTGGGTCACAAAGCAATCTGTGCCTGAAAATAAGTTTAATGTAAAGAGGCCATAACCAACCATAGTGGCCATAGTTATAAAAGAAAATATGAAAAAATATATAAATGCACCAGCTTTTGAAGCATATTTAAAATTTGTTCATTTCTCTCTGTGTCTCTTTCTCCACTGCCCCCCACCACCACCACCACCATTAGACTGAAGTCTGGTGTTTCTGACTCGACAATTGTGGAGACAGTAAAGAAAGGTGTCCTTCCTTTTCTGCGCTGTGCTGCACTGTTCTTCAATTGTCTTACTGGAGTGCCCCCTCCAGAGGAACTGTCTAGTATTGCAGGTCACTAAGTATATACTTCATACCTTACACCAGTTGTAACAATGGTACAGTGTAAAGTATGCTACTATAAACTTGACTAGTTCATATGCTAAATTGTATATACTTGATATACTTGAGCCAGTCCTATCACCCAAGGCTGTTTCTATAAAACAAAGTACAAAGAATGTTGCATTAAATTATGTTGTAGTACGCATTTTAGAACACTACAGCAAACTGCATTTGGAAGGTGACAAATAGACAAACGGTTTATTCACCAAAAATGATTGTTTTACAGAATCAGCTGAGAGTCAGTTGCCATCAATCTGTAGTTACCTCGCTTTACCCTGCAACCTGTTTCAACTGTTTCAGGACCACAGGGATGTCATAACCCCCTTAATAAAGAGGTACAAAATTAACCATACCCTCCTGTATATAGTGCCTTACTGTTATAAATAATAAATATCACATTCAATTAAATAATATTAATAATGCATTTATTTAAAAAATGTTCTCTTAATTAAATATTTTTTGGGCATGAGGAACTTGTAGTAAAATGTAGATAGCGTCTTGTGCCATATTGTTTTCTTTTTTGCAGCAATTAAATCCAAGTGAATTATGGATGGACAGCTGGAATTGAGATTTAGAAATGCTTAAGATATTTATATACTCATAAGCATTGTTTTGTGTCTGTGACTCAGGTGGTGTGAGAATACAGCCATATCCAAAGCCCTTAAAGGTGAAATGCCCATCATCAGGTCAGATGATATTTTAATTGTCTTCTCTCTCCATCCCTCATCATTAAAAGTGAATTTATATGAATTTCTGACTTGTGTTCAGGTATCCTCGCAAGATAAACAAGTTAATAGATCTTCCAGAGGACTACAGTGTGCTTTTAAACCAAGCAAGTCACTTTAAGTAAGTGTTTCATAAAATACAACGTGCAGTTAGTGAATTTAAATTATTGTATAACAGATATAGTCCAAAATGTGAATTTGAAGAATAAAATGTTACTTGTAATTAAACTTTTTCTGCACGTCACTTCTTACTTGTACTCCCTTAGATGTCCAAAGATGTCAGATGATGAGCGTAAACACCCAACTCTGTGCCTGCTCTGTGGGGCCATGCTGTGTGCGCAGAGTCCCTGCTGTCAGGTGCAGCTGAACGGGGAGGATGTGGGAGCATGCACAGCCCACGCTGCCACCTGTGGGGCTGGAGTAGGAATGTTTCTCAGGTGCAATTTTCTATGTACATCTTGTTTATAAAAATAATGCCTACGTAGTTAAAGAGATGGTGTACCATAAGACACCATTTAGGTGTACACCTAAATGACAGTTTGCCTTGGACAGTATGGTAGGAAAGTGGTGTAATGATTAAAGATATGAGCTGGTATCTGTAAAGGTTTAAGCACTGCAAAAGGGAAATTGCGACATTGTAGCTGTATATCAAGGCACAGAATCACAGCTTTTTTTATTCTGTGGTGCTTTGGATAGTTGTGTCTACTAAATGACTGCTAATTTCCACTAAAGATTTTGTTTCTGTCTGTCTGAGCAGGGTTAGAGAGTGTGAGATTGTGTTGATAGCCAGTAAAACACGAGGCAGTCCATATTCAGCCCCTTACCTTGATGACTATGGCGAAACAGACCCTAAGCTTGGGTAAAGTATATTTTATAAGTACAGAATATCTATGCACTTTGATGCAAATTTTGGACAATACTGACCAATTAAATTAAATATACCAGTTATCTTATACTAAAGCTTTGTCCTATATTTATTCCTGTATTTATCCTATATAGATAATGGGTCTCATTCCAATTTTATAC
>JAZGTI010010442.1:0-17685 GCA_036877585.1 Botia kubotai | reverse complement strand
TTTCCCCTTCTTTTCTGGTTGTGAACAATGACATTTAATAATATGTATTTAATATTTATATACTACTAATATTTAATATTTGTAATCACTACATTATCTTTGGTAAATAAACATGTGTATGTAAACCTTTGACTACTAGTATACTTCTAAAATCCTATGATACTTCTCGCAGGGTTTCTTTAAGGTCTCTAAGGTTCAGTTCTTTTGAATATCTCAGTGGACGTGTGTGAAGTGTTGGTGATTACAGGCCCTGTCTCCATCTCCAGTGTGCTTCTCTGTGGATCACCCATCAGCCTGTCTGCAGGCGTCACAGACCAGCAGGAGGCGCTGCTGTTCTCCTGTGCAGCTCCAGACTCACAGGGCAAACCAGATGATGATGCTGGATGAGTATCAAGGCATGATGTCATAACCTGAGACCCCTGACTGTAATTTCTTGTGTGAAGAGACCCCAGACCTCCTGACCCCACACACCCATTGTCGTCCAATGAGAGAGACTCTCTCATCCTTCCCTCAGTCTGCTGTGCTGCTTTACCCTTTCTCTGAAGTGATCAAGAGAACGAGAGAGATAAACACACATTCATCAAGACAGAAAACTCTTTCCTTAGTGAGAAAGAAACTTTTCATCTGCCCAGTATTTTTCAGGAAATCAACTCCTCACAATGTTTGAGAGGTGTAATTGTTAATAAAAAGATCTGTGAGGTGGAAATAATGTAAGTACTGATTAATATAAATAACCCAGCTCCATTAGTTCATTATTAACCTGTTTGACATCATCAGTTATCTCTTAATTATTAGTAAATGACAGAAATATGAATGCCGCTACGTGAATGTCTGAAAATCTCCTGTCATTTTATTATTTTTCTTTCTGCCTTCAGATTTTGTTTTGTCTCCTTTACAATATTCTACATTAAAAATAATGTCTTTGTTTAAATTGGGCTACCAAAAGCTGAAGAGTGCCTGTCTGAAGGGCTTCCAGGGATTTTGAAATCCGGGTGAATAAAAGAATCACACTAAATACCTTTTGCTTTTTCTTCTTCTTGATGGTTTTCTCACTGTCGGATGAGCTGGAGTCCTGACACACACGCACACACATGACACATTATGATGGACAGAATGAGAGAGAAAAATTACACAAATTAAAGAAGCTTAAATGTGACTCACCATCTTCTTCATCTTTGCCTTTTTCTTCTTCTTATCTTCATCACTGTCTGAGGATGAGGAGGAGCTGCTGTCTGGTGATGAAGATGATCTATCTTTCATGAAACTCATAGCAAAATACTGAATGCTGTTCTTTTCCTTGATCATGAACATTCATGATGTTAGAAAGTGAAGCGTTTGGAAAGCACATGCAGATGAGGGAATATTGTGGAGCAGCTGCTTTAACATGATGTCTGTTTAACCACGTCATTGAACATGCAAACTAGAAAACTCATGAACCTGCTCACCTCACTGCTGTCACTGTCTGAGGAAGACGAAGATGAAGAGGAGATGAATCTCTGTGTGAGGAGATAACTGAATTATTGCGCAATACAAATGTTCAGGTAATCTTTGTGTGTGTGTGTTTTCTAGCCAGCACTCCCTTACCCTGACTGAACTTTCCTGTGGGTGTGGAGCTTTAAATGTCATCAGAATATTCACTAATTAGGTCAAGTTATTCCCTAATGGTTGTGTGTGTTAATTATTATAACTAGTTTTATTTTTTATGAAACTTTCAGCATGCACTCAGCTCAGCGTGCGCTCGGTTCAGCATGCAGTGTGATAACTGCTAACAGAAGATTCTCTGTGTGTCTGTGTCACATATCAGTTCAATTCCTCTGAGAGGAAATCAGCAGAATCATTTCTCATCTGCTCATGGAGTTCTACAGTTGATATAAGTGGAGTGTAGACTTCAACACTCAGACCGGCTTCGTTTTGCTATTCACCTGACTTCTTTTCTTCTTCTTCTTCAGTTTTTTCTTCTTCTTCTTTTTCTTCTTTTTCTTCATCTTGTGCTTATCATCATCATCCTCACTGTCAGAGGAAGATTCTGAGCTGTCACATGACCAGACATCATCCTGTAGAGAAGACAAAGCTGAAATCACAGACTCCTGATCATGGTAGAACTTGTTGTAGAAGTTGTTTTGGGCTGTAGATGAAATTAATATGAGAGTGACTTTTTGATTACTGCCCGGCTAACAGGAACCATTAACATAAAACATTCTTTCAGTAATGGTAGTAGAACCTTAGTGCTAACGTTATATATACACTTTTAATGTTTTTGTTACTTAATGGAAACATTAGGGAAGCTTACAACTTAAATTTGTTATCTGGGTGTATGTCTATGAGTTTTTAAAAGTTACAAATATAATCTTTTATTAAACATAATTGTAGTTTATGGTCTTTTCTTCAGGGGAAATGGACCAAAAATATTGTTGACAGTTGATACTTCTCTGGCTGAGTGTCAGTTATTCTCTAACACATCATATTTGACTGGTTCATGAGATATTAAACAATAAAATCTTGTGTATGGCATTTTTAATCAAGGCAGTTATAATGTTTGTTAGTGTAAACACATTAATACAATGGATAGCCAAAGGCTAGTTCAGATGAGTGTTTTCAGTCTAGTGCATGTAGAATATTCATCAGTCCCTCAGCAGAGAGATGAGTTGTGTTCTGTGTTCACCTTTCCATGCGTCAGAACTGGAACTTTTGGATCCTGCTGACCCACAGCCACGCCCCCCTCAGCCACTGCAGACCCATAATGAAGCACAATTAACATAATCCCGCCCAACCACCAGCAGAGGGTTCAAGTCAAAATTAAAACACAGCCAAAGCAGTTTTCCTTTAACACAACTAGCATGATAAAGTTTTTGCTTGGATGCTTCCCATGTAGTTTCTCAATGAATATGAATTAAAGCTATAAAAGAATTTGCTAAATTTATTTAAAATAGTTTTTGATGGAACAGTAGGTAAACAAAGTGTTTCACTGATTAAAAAGTTTAAAATAATATAATAATAAATATTACTTCCATTAGCTGTCTCACATAACTTATGTAAATACAATTAGATGTTAATGTGCCAGCAGTTAATGTACTTGTTACCATAGTGAATTTGAAACAATAATGTAGATTAATTGTTCAGTTAAAGCAACGATTTAAATGGAATAAAAATCCTTCTTTGTTATCATTAATATTTAATTTATCATTAGCAAAAGAAAGCAATACCTCTTTTATGTTTGCATAGGTGAGAATAAGATGAGAAGAGATTTGACATGCATTGATGTGTGCAGGGCTGTATCACCTGTCAGATGACTGACCTCCATCCGTTTCCCCACGTGAGTGTTCCGCTGCGGAACGCGAGCCAAGCTTTTATACCTGACAGCAGGGGGCGTGGCAGTTACGCTTCCTTCATTTAGCTCGTAACAGAAGCTTTATGAATATTAATTAATGAATATTAATTACGCAACGTTACGTTCAATCACCACGCGTAACTAACTGGCTGACAGGCAAACTCGGGTGCTACTCGGTCGGCAAATGAACGACCAGAGACTAATGAATATTAATGAGGGTGGGGACCTGGACCAGAAGCTGCAGGGATGTGAGTGTTTAATATTCATCAGCTGCAGCATTACACTGTTAGTAAGTTATTCAGTAAGCAGGTTACGGGTTACAGTTCTTCCGCTGTTTGTCATTTGATGAAATACGCAAACGCATAAAGTAATTCATCTGTTTCCAGCGCACAGTCACGTTTCTCACGCGTGTGCGCTGTATCTGCGGTTCGTGATGAAGTTAAACCGTGATAACGACATCTGATGTGTGGCTCTTACAGTCATTCTCGCTGCACACAGAAATATTTACAATACAAACAGTACAATAGTTACAGATGACACACACCTGCACCTAAAGCCTGAACAGTGTGATTTCTGTACGTCTCAGCGCTTCTTCTCAGTGATTTTTCATTGTCTTTTCCTGTCTGCTCATGTTCAACATGTCGATTATTCAATGGTCATGCAGGTGCTGTTGAGGGAAGACAAACAATAAACAGGTATAGCTGAAGTGATTTATTTGTAGTCGTGCAGGTGTAAAACTATCTGTGTGTTTGTATAACACTGTTCATTCTCTCTGCTCATTACTGATATGAATTATTTGGGTTTATTATTTTGGCTCCTCTGATATATGCTGTGATGTGAGTATGTGTTTTATGAGCGATGATTGATTAGTTTTTAATTTGCTGCTTTGGTTTCTCATCTTTTTTAATAAGACTTACTTTGTGAAATATGGTTGTTTTGTATTTGGTTATGAGCTCTGCACAGACTCACGGCTCATTTGAGTTTGTTTGTATGTGTGTTTGTAATGAATAAACTGACCACAGTCCACACGCTGCAGGAATATTAAGGGTAGTTTAGTATTCTGTTCTTATATCACTTTATTAAAATCGTCACCCATCATTACAGGTCTGTGGTTTAATGAATGATCAGTCAATTCTGTCTGATATCAATCTTGTGTTTGGGCTACAATGTCTGGAAGTTACAGAATCATATTATGATACATTATAAAACATATAACACATTTGTTTGTTTTTATATCAGTAAAACAACGTGTTCTGCGGGTATGACGTAAGGGAAAATCTGTGATGTAGAATCGCTGACTTACAGTGACTAAGCAGAAATCGACAGCACCTGTGTCGCAATCTCACGTGTTTCTGTGACTTGTAAGTGTTGATCTTTCCTCAGACTTACAAGATAAACAAAAACAAATGAAATGTACTTTATTAATAACACATTTAGGATATTACTGTTCAGGCTGTTCAAATCCACTTTGTGTTAAACTGTCTTACACTTTGGCAGCATGATTACAATAACAGATGTTATGACTTCAGATTCACACTGAACAGTTAGGTTAGGTTGAGTGCAGTGCATTGTGGGATATAGTATTCTATGCAGTTTCCTCTGTTAAAAACAAATCTGTGTTGTCGTAGCTCAGTTTGTAGAGGCTGTAGGTTTGATTCCCAGGGAACACACACTGATAATGTTTAACTGAATGCACTGTAAGTCGCTTTGGATAAAAGTGTCTGTCAAATGCATAAATGTAAATGACAAATGTATTAGATCATCTGTTTATTTCATGATGATGAAAGTAAAATAGTATGCATTCATACAGTATACCGTACTCCAGCAATAGTAAGTGCAGTGTGTTAATGTGCGATTCTAAAAACACACGTTTTGTGTGTTCCACAGGCTAAGCTGTGAAACTGCCTCTTCATAGCTGATGCTGATTGGCCAGCGTTTAGTGAGACTTCTGGGAATGTAATATTAGACGCATCATGCATCGGGCATTGTGTTCGTAAACATATCCCCAGCTTTAATTTTTAAGAGCTTCCAGATGGATAATGTTTTCATTTCCCTCTCCAAATGAACACGATGGGTTTCCAGAAACTAGTATACTGTTTAAATACTTTTAAAGTATTGAATAAAGTATATACTGTTTAAATACTTTTAAAGTATTGAATAAAGTATATACTGTTTAAATACTTTTAAAGTATTGAATAACGTATATACTGTTTAAATACTTTAAAATATTGAATAAAGTATATACTGTTTAAATACTTTAAAATATTGAATAACGTATATACTGTTTAAATACTTTAAAATATTGAATAAAGTATATACTGTTTAAATACTGTGTTGTAAAAAAAAGCTGTCTAGGTCGGCAGCTCACTACATAGAAGTGAAGCTGATGAGGTCTGTGTTTCTTTACACACCCCACACACCCTTTGACAGCCGGCACGGGCAACCTCACAGCTGAAGGACACTGGGGCGGTTGCCATGGGAACAGATGTTGAGAACAACTGCAGAAACAGCTGGACAAGAAACTCCTGCATGGAAAAAGAGCTACACACAGACAGAAAGAGAGAGGAGTGTGTGATGAGTCTGTGTGATGAAGCTTTCAAAAGACAGAAACACTCAATGTGGATGATCAATGTAGTGTTTCTGTGTGTGTGTGTGTGTGTGGGGGAGGACAATGTCAAAGGTTTCATATTGTGAATGTGTACATTATTATTAGGTGGAAACATCATTATTACACTTGTTCACATTCTGGGTTATAACTGATTCTGCATGAGCTGGAGATCTCATGATGACGAGATCTCAACAATCAGGTCTCAGGTCTCTTGAGGTCTCAAACTATGATCAGTTTTGCAGAGATACTAAAACCTGCAATTTTTAATATAACATTTATCATTAAAATATTATAAGATCAAAGCATATAGCATATCTGAGTGCTATCTAGAATAATTATATAGATGTACTGTATACGTTCACTGTATAATTACTGGATGCCATTTGGAATCAATGAAATTAAAGGAGACAAAATTAATAGCTTAATGAAACAGCTGAGATCTCTGAGCTGAGTTATGAAAGAGACTGTGCCTGAGACTGTGCCTGAGACTGTGCCTGAGACTGTGCCTGAGACTGTGTCTGAGACTGTGCCTGAGACTGTGTCTGAGACTGTGCTCTGTCTCACATTGTCATTCATACAGTTTTCATACAGTTCTACTCAGTGTCCTAAAATCCATGAGCACTGCTCGTGTCACATGTACAGTACTGCTCGTGTCACATGTTCAGTACTGCTCGTGTCACATGTTCAGTACTGCTCGTGTCACATGTTCAGTACTGCTCGTGTCACATGTACAGTACTGCTCGTGTCACATGTACAGTACTGCTCGTGTCACATGTTCAGTACTGCTCGTGTCACATGTTCAGTACTGCTCGTGTCACATGTACAGTACTGCTCGTGTCACATGTTCAGTACTGCTCGTGTCACATGTACAGTACTGCTCGTGTCACATGTACAGTACTGCTCGCGTCACATGTACAGCACTGCTCGCGTCACATGTTCAGTACTGCTCGCGTCACATGTACAGTACTGCTCGCGTCACATGTACAGCACTGCTCGCATCACATGTACAGTACTGCTCGCGTCACATGTTCAGTACTGCTCGCGTCACATGTACAGCACTGCTCGCGTCACATGTACAGTACTGCTCGCGTCACATGTACAGTACTGCTCGCGTCACATGTACAGTACTGCTCGCGTACATGTACAGTACTGCTCGTGTCACATGTTCAGTACTGCTGTCACATGTACAGTACTGCTCGCGTCACATGTACAGTACTGCTCGCGTCACATGTTCAGTACTGCTGTCACATGTACAGCACTGCTCGTGTCACATGTACAGTACTGCTCGCGTCACATGTTCAGTACTGCTCGCGTCACATGTACAGCACTGCTCGTGTCACATGTACAGCACTGCTCGCGTCACATGTACAGTACTGCTCGCGTCACATGTACAGTACTGCTCGCGTCACATGTTCAGTACTGCTGTCACATGGGCATCTTTGATGATATGTTTCGTGCTGCTCTTTTGTATTTATCTGAGCTTGTCTGTTTTAGTCACTATCAGATGTGTCATTGTATGAAAAGAGCAGCAGATTTTTCTACTTTTGTGTTCCAGAGAAAGACAGCCAACAGGTTTGGAATAATATAGACAAATGTTTATTTCCTGTGTGGACTGACCCCTTAACAAGACTTTGTTCAGGCATTTGGGAAAAACGATGACAAAACAAATTCACTGTGAGACATCCAGAACAAATATCACAGTTAAAAGAGCTGATATAATAAAAGAGACACCTGTTCTCCAGACGCAGTGCTGTGTTTCTGCAGAGGGAGGCGCTGTTGCTACACAGCAGATGGAGGCAGGCCGCGGCTGAAGGGAGGGGTCACGTATTTGGGCTAGATGACCTTGATAAAGTCGTGAGCAGGAGGAATAAAAGACGGAGCCTGCAGTGAGAAAGACATAATTCAACTCAGAATTGATCATATCGATCGAGAGACAGAGAGAGAGAGAGAGAGAGAGAGAGAGAGAGATGGTGGAGCTTGTGTTTTAGTCAATGGAAACATGATTCTCTTCCGCATAGCACCACACCCCAGTCAGCCTCCTCTAGCACTACTTCTCTGACATCAGAACGTTCAAGTAACGCTGCTGGATGTGTTGGGGAAACACTATGGCACAGCTCTGACACTGATAATGAATGTAGACAGATCACCAAACAAAACGTGTAACTAAACACAGAGGAGGGAATGTACTAAGAAAGAATTGTGCTCAGAGATAATGTTGTTTATTTGCCCATGTTGTCTGCATCATTTCAGCACTCAGTTCACTAAATAAATGATGTGAAACCAACAAAAGAACACATAAAAGAAACACATAGCCCTCAGCGTCTAAAGTGTTGCGTTTAAAAATATATACGATTATTTTACAGCTACAATAGCAAAACTTTTAAAAATCTGTGTAAAACAGTGTAAAGTTTAGATCACCAAGTTTCTGGATGAATCATACAGTAAGAGTTTCATTTGGTAAGAAGCTGCAGTACAGCACACACATCACTCATTAAGCTCCTGTGCTGGCAGATTATCGGGCGTCGAGGGTAATTAGTCATGTCAGATACAGACCATTGATCAGCTGTAATGACTGACACTGAATAACAGTCCAGTAATCAGCTCAGAAACCTTCAGGAGACCTTTGAGGTCAGATCTGAGCGCTGAGTCTGCGCCTCTGTCCTGGGACATTTGCTGTGGCTGAACTCTGACACAACTGGGTTTCTGGGGATGTGAAGTGAATGTAGTGCTGAATGTAGTGCTGAAGAGACTCTCTATCCTGTCAGAACTGTGGGCTGTTCCTCTGATCATCTACCAGTTCTTCTGTTCTTGGGCTGATATTAAACAGGCTATTAACAGCAGAACAAGGAGACAAGATGTTAAACGGCTCAGAAATAACAAGCTGTCATTGTGACTCTGCTGTAAACAGTTTATCATTCCTGGTACATCTCCTTTATTTTCTGTACAGTGTCTGTCTGTCTGTCTGTCTGTCTGTCTGTCAGAGAGCTGAACTGAAGTTACACTGTAGTGATTATAAATGAGGTCAGACCTCAGATTCACAAACACAATCTCACTCAAACACAATCTCTCACTCTCCCTCGCAAACACAATCTCACGCTCAAACACAATCTCTCACTCTCCCTCGCAAACACAATCTCACTCTCAAACACAATCTCTCACTCTCCCTCGCAAACACAATCTCACTCTCAAACACAATCTCTCACTCTCCCTCGCAAACACAATCTCACGCTCAAACACAATCTCTCACTCTCCCTCGCAAACACAATCTCACGCTCAAACACAATCTCTCACTCTCTCTCTGCTGACATTAAGTGAGTGTGTGTGTGTGTGTGTGTGTGTGAGTGATGACACTGTGTGTCACGCTGATAAAGACACCTGTAAGTTGCTCGGGGGTTTAGGGACCCATTGCCAACAGTGCCACATGAAGCCTGTTGTCATGGAGATGCCTCCACCTGTGCATGCATAAGCATGCCATTTCTGCAGCAGTTTCATCACTACTGCACATATACAGGTAAGAGTTTGTGTGTGTTCACGAGAGACACAGCTGAGTCTCACTGAGCTCCACATGAGAACAACCAGAGGAGATAAAATGAACATGTGACCATCAGAAACACACCACCATCACAAATATGTGACGTTTCCCAAAAACCTGATTCAATCTCATCAGTCAGTCAGTCAGTATCTCACTGTATAAATATGAAAAAATAAATGCTGCATGCGACATCTGAGGATAACAAGCAAGTAACCCATAAAACTATTATCACAGCACTAAAGCACTTCAGCTGCTCACACATGTCCCGCCTCCCGACGTTAATTCACTTCTCAAAAACACCTGTGACTGGTGCTGTGTCGAGCGCTTAACCAATCACCTGTTTGACACATCAGTTTGATCAAGCATATTTTGTGTGCACTAAATGATGAACTAAATGATGTGAGAGCTACATCCACAGGAGACATTTTGTAAACAACCCTGACAGATTGTTCATTGTGGAATAGAATCTGGGCTAAACTTTCTGTATTCACACACATATTTACTGCTGTACACACACAATAAATAAGATTCAACTCTGGACTGTTGCACAGTACTGTATGAATCATGACACACCTGTGACAGAATCTATATTTACCTGTGAGATCTCATGAAACAGGAAATGCATGGCTCTGCTTCAAATCCTAATGGTCTGTCTCCTGTCTGCTGCCCACACAGGCAGCTGTCTTCTAAGACAGAAACAGAAGTAGAATCTCATAAGTGAGTGATTTGGCACACACTGAAGCACACAGCAGACTCGACCTACAATTGATCCTGATGTTAGTGTGTCGCTAAGTTAACTAGAGCATTCCAGAGACACCACAGGCTGACAGTTACTACACAGAAAACATGTGCATGAAGTACTGACCAACAAGTGCACAGAGAACTGACTTCATTTAAATATTTTAAAAGATTTCATAAAAGACATGAATCATTAAGATTTCTCTTGTGTTCATTCAGCATCTTGAATATTTCCACTGAGTTTACTGTAATGGGATTATCCTCTCCATGAGGGAGAGATTGCCTTCTAAGGGATCTTAAAAGGGAGCATAAGGTTGCTGCCTACTGTATCTTTTGGAGCAGCTTTTGGATCCAAAGTGAGGCTTTGATGCTTTGAAAAGTAGTCTCTCTCTCTCTCTCTCCCTCTCTCTGCTCACACTGACAGAAACAGATGAATAACAGGTGATTGTGTATTTGTGCTGATACACATTCATCACCATGTGAAATATAAACCTGAAGTCTGATGGACTTACATATTTGTTTCATACTGTATGAGGAGTTGAAGATTTTTTAGATTCAGATATCAGTAACTAAAGGTTTAACTTCAGGTCCTCACATCTGCAGAGCCTCAAACACTTTCCCTCAGGACTGAGATCCTGAAGGAACAAGAAGAATTAGGTTTTTCAGAGATTCTTGGGTTCATACATAAAAAGTGTCTTGTGGTTCTTTAAAGGTTCTGACTGTGTATGAGTTCAGTCCACACAGAGAAACGACATCAGTAACACAACAATAGTTTAATCCACCCTGAAGACTAGTCCCACAACTAAACAGATCATTTAGTGCTTCCCTAAATGAGGTCATTTATTTTCATGTAGTTCATGTATGTCCTGCAGGCAAGAATGAATGTATCTAGTGTACAAACAGCTAAATTAATTTAAAGTGATGTATGTAGTGAACAGAGAGCAATTAATGAAATGGCTACAGTTAGTTACAAGCCTTGGTTCAGAGCAGCACTGTTACCCACAATGCCATGCAGCAGATCTCTGTCATTCCAGTGATGGTAATGAAGTTGTTTGTCTGGAGGCAGCAGGTCATTGTAAGACAGACACTCAGTTCTGTACATCTGGTTTATTAAAGTGACGGGTGATTATACTGTGAGACCCTCAGAACAGGCCGTGTCAGGTGAACTGGGAACGACTGAACATTCAGACACAGAAACAAACTGGATGAGCATGAGCAAAGCAGAACATCAGACTCCAGTAACTGCATTAAATGAATCTTATTTCACAGTAATGAAAGTATTTGTTTACACATATACGATTCAAAATGCCTCAAATAAATAGTGCAATTAAAATACATTTTTATGTCAATATATAAAATCTTTCATTTGGTTTACTTACACCCATATATTAGTATCCTAGAGAGGAAGGGAAAAAAATCGGTTGAATTTTAGTAATATTAACTATAACAATATTACTAAATAATATTCATATTAATGATATTAATGGTAATTACAGATAAACACTGCAGTGTTTCTGCTCACTGTTGGCTAATGAAGTCGTCATAGAAACAGAACACAAGAGAAAACTTCGTTAAATGTCTTAAATAAACCCACAGAGATTCTAGAACAGACTCCAGCACCAGAAACACCTGCTGATGTTTCTAACCGAGTGAAAATGCAGATTATTGCAGCACAGGCCGCCAGACTCCAGCAACACATGAAATGAAACACACAGCTCTGAGTCTGCAAACTTCATCAGCTTTGGTTTGTTTTGATCTGGTGGTATTTGTTGTGGCTGTGCCTCCAGTGACCTGTCAAATATCCACAGCAATTACTGACAGAACTTCTGCAGAAGCGCACAGACTTCATCTGAACTGCAAAGAAACTTTAGAAAAGTTTTATTAACTTATGTTTCCACGTACAAATGCTGAATAACGTGTCCAGGAGCCTCTGTAGAGAAAAGTAACAAACCTTCTGTGTCACAGACAGCAGATTTATGAAGAAACTTTATTTGATTCTACATCTGACATTGTGAAATGCATGTCTGCCTCTGAATATTCATGTCAATGTAACTTCTGTCTTAAAGCTCACACAGAAATCTCACCTCACACAAGCAGATTCTCTGCAGCAGAATGTCAACATTACTCATTTCTGGCCTGAACACACAGCCGAACATTTAAATGTGACACTACAGTCTTGATTTGTTTACAGTTATACCAAAATTAGGCTTTAAACAATGTGCACATCTGTTAGTTTAGATCTGTATAGACAGATAAATGAGAGTCTTGACCTCAGTTAACTGTTTAGGTTAATGTATCAGATATCAGACTCATCAGTTATTGACATGCATCAATGTAAACCTCATGATAAATTCATATTATCCAGACTGACAGAACATGTAGAGTTACACTATCATTCATGTTTTTTCTCTTTTGTTTTGTTATAGTTTTTAATAGCATGTTTTTAACCGCAGGCACTGTATGTGATGATTAATACATTCATTGTGCTGCTGGTGTTGTTATAGATCTAAGAGAAACACATTCAGTACAGTATGAATTCATATTTTAAATGAATGTGGTAAAGTCGTGACACTCTCTTATTGACCTGTCAGGACCGGAGAAACTGCTCATTTTTCTAGCCAGACTGAAGATGAATGTCTAATTAATGTTGTGTCATTTTTTGGCTTTTTGCTGCATTTTGAAGTAAATATTTCCAGCAAAGTTTTTGATTTTACTGAATAAATGGCAAAGTCAGTTTATATTACAAGAATGTTATTGTTTACAGTAAGCAAACAAGAAAGTCTTTAAAATAAGCCCAACCTTTTAAAAGCAGAATTTGCTGGTAAGCTACAACAAAGTGAATCTGTCTCATCATAAACACGCCTCTCTCTCACTTCCTGTCAAAACAAATGCTGTATTACTTAATTATATTAATAGTGTAGGTAAAAAGTTTCTGGAACAAAAGCGTCTGTGATGAGCTACTGACCTTCCTGACCCTGTGAGACATCAGATGGACTCTCGGTTTCCACACTCCCTTCCGCTCGCTTCACCATCAGCGTCGCATTAAACAGTCTGATTGTCTTTGACAGCACATGCTGTTGTCCTGAACACTCGGGTCTCGCTCCGAAAACAGCCTCATTCAAACAGGTTACAGCTTAACATTCAGAAAATCACCTTCAGCTCCTCAGGCCCAGAGTACCAGCTGTAACCAGACAAACAAACCAGACAAACAAACCAGACAAACATACCAGACATACCAGACACACACACCAGACAAACACACCAGACAAACACACCAGACAAACATACCAGACAAACACACCAGACATACCAGACAAACACACCAGACAAACACACCAGACATACCAGACAAACACACCAGACATACCAGACAAACACACCAGACAAACACACCAGACATACCAGACAAACACACCAGACATACCAGACACACACACCAGACAAACACACCAGACAAACACACCAGACAAACATACCAGACAAACACACCAGGCAAACACACCAGACAAACATACCAGACAAACACACCAGACAAACACACCAGACAAAGAGATTTGTCTCTTTCTTATATGCACATGAGGTTGAATAAAACTGTTTCTTTCAGTATTTAGTTCATTCTCTGATTGGCCCCCCAAAAGACAAATGTCTCTTCAGTACAGCACTGCGAGTTCAGTGGAGGCCCCTGAGGGCCTGACAGACCTTTAAACACTCATGAGGAAGCAGATGTGTCTCCACCCGTTTCCTCAAACAGGGCAGACTGGACTGAGATCAGAACCTCACAATCTACAGAACCTCACTATCTCAGTCTGCTGAGATCAGATCAGCTGAGATCAGATCAGCCCGACACACTGAAGACTCTGATCAGACAAATATTTCTGCACGCTTCTGTCTGCAGTGTCTCCTCATTGATTCCGTTTTATCTTTCATTTTTTTAATCTTCATAAAGAAAATAATTTCTTATTTATTATTGATGGAAAACCCTTTTAGATTTTCTCTTCAAAGAGACTCTGACATAAAATTAGTCTTTGAAGCAGCATTTGGAAAAATGTCTCTGAAGGAATATCATTTTTTCAGGAGCTCAGGAATGTCTTTGTCTCAATTGCATTTGTTCTCAATCAATACAAAAATCATAAAAGCATACGCAGAAAAACCCTGAACACACCACATGTTACACGAAGCACTTTTCTATAAATAGATTGAAACAGCTTTCATTTCATTATATCACACTTGAATCAGATCAGAGAGTTATAATAATCTATCATCTACATCACATGTACAGTATAGATGAACAGCACACATCACATGTACAGTATAGATGAACAGCACACATCACATGTACAGTATAGATGAACAGCACACATTTTCAGTCTGTGTGCTAGAACACAGGAAGAGAATTTTGAATCTATTCTTGAATCTCAGTTCTGTTCTATATAAAGACCACATCTGTCAGCCTCTCCAAACCACAACACCATCAAAACAAGAGATTTATAGAAGGAGATTCTCAACACAGCAAACCACTAACAACAGTCTCTACACACAAACACTGTAGATCTTAATGTCAGTTATCAGATTCACTGAGAGTAAATTCATTAAATTAAATAAAAAGTAAATGAACTTTTATTACATACATGCTAACTTGCAAGTGTAGCTGCGGACACTTCTGACAAACATGTCCATCACAATAAATTGCGTCAGGCAGTCAACTGAATCTAATCTTTATAATTCCTGAAAAAGTTGGAAAAACTTTTAAAGACACTTAAGAAATCACACATTTAACATGAGTATCATAAAAATGAGTCAATTGAGATTGTGGTGGGTCGTCAATACAAAACCTTCAAGGCAGAAAATGGTAAAACTGCTCCATTAGGTTACAAAATGATTAAACTAAGACCATGTTAGAACAGAAGATTGAGTATCATCACTGCTCTGCACATGCACACGTCTGATGTCATCAGCACACATCATTTATACAACATCATCATAAACACGTGGTCAAGCGTGTGATATTTGTAACCAAACACCAGATTTGAACACTGGCTGCTTAACACTAAGTTTAATCACTCACTAATTTGCTGTGCGTTCTTTTAAACAGAAGTTTACTCTCAATTTAATCTCATTGCTGTGTAGGAGAAACACCAGAGATAAAATTACCATCTGAAATGTTAGGGAAGTCCAAAAATGTTAATGAAAGCTAGAGATCCACACATTAGAGTCTGAAGATTTGTTACAGTGAGGGCTGATTTATTCATAACATGCAGTTCTGCTGGAGCTGCTGGAAATCTCAGTCATTGGTGTTAATCAGTGTATGATCACTGTTCTGGAGCACGTCCATTATGATCACACACACATACACATATGTGGTTTATGAGGACTCTTCATACACGTAATGGGTTTTATACTGTACAAACTGTATATTCTATATTCTATACTCTATACACCCCCCCACACAACCTGTTTAACCACATTACTGTTTATTTTACATTTCTCAACAGCTACACAGAAAAGCCATTAACTAGTAAAATTAGCCCATCAAACACTTGTGATCGTGCCCCTGAGACACAACAGTTACAGACTGTAACAGACGAGTGTGTGGTCCTTCAGCTCAATACGAATCCAGTCTGTAAAAAATACATGAAAAATTAACTGTGTTTTAGGATCAGAGATGCCAAATGTCAGAACACATAACAGTTACAGGTCACTGTCACAGATGAATTATTAATATGTGCCAGAAAAACATGATTTTAGCTGCCTGTTAAACTGTCTTGTGAGCATCCAAAGCTTTAAGTGAAGTTCAAGAGTTTGGCTTCCATTAAATGACACAAAACAGAAAAATAACAAAACTATATGTTGCAAGAACATATAAACATTTTTACAAACATTATTTTTTAATAATTAAACAATTGTAGGAAAATTGAATAAATTGTAGGACTATTATGATTTTTGTGACATTGTTTTTAATTAAGCAGATTTCCGCCACATGCTTCTGTTACTAACATGCTTCTGCTACTAACATGCTTCTGCTACTAACATGCTTCTGCTACTAACATGCTTCTGTTACTAACATGCTTTGAGATGTTTGTTTGGATAATTGTGTGGATCTCATCAGCTACACTGCAGGTAAGATCTCGCCGTCTGCTCACTGACAGTGAGAAGCTGGAGTTAAAGAGACCACAGCAGGAGGAGAAGATGGAGGAGATCTCACAGAAGAAGAACAGCAAACGTTCCCCAGGGAACTTACAGACTCAAGTACCAGCAAGTACTAGCGTCACGCATGACAAACCCCAGTGGCTGATGGGAAAATAAAGGTAGTGCTTCAGTAATGTGTGACAACAGCATTGATTCACTGCTCTTCCTCTACATTTTAGATCAAATGACTCTGAAAAGGTGAGGTGTTTTAGGTGAAAACTCTGTGATCTATAAAAGAGTGAAACATCTGTCTGTTTGGCAGGTTTTGATGTTTTACAGTAAAGCTGTATCTTTATGTATGCAGCATTGGTATTAAAGTCACATGTTGATGATATGGTCTCCTGATACTAACAGGGTTTGAATGACCAGAGTGAGACATGCCCAGCACGTGGTATTTACTGTAAACATGTTTTAGTTTGTCCAGCTTTAGTTGATGTGTGAATGTTTGCAGTCTCTCATTCTTGAGTTCATGTGGGTGGTTTCTGAAGGACAGTAAACATCTCTGTGAAGTACACAAACACAGAACTGTGCTTTCAGAGTATTCCACCACAGGAAAACCCATCATATGTACTTTCACAACTGTTGCCAACCACCAATTCTCTATCGTAAGTCTTTGGTCCTGACTTACTGTCTTACATTTTTTGCTCATTAAATGTTCACCATTGATCATTTCATACATGATCTGTTTGAGGATGTTTGGTTTCTGTCACTGATGGTGCTGAAGACTGCAGATGACTCAGTTCAATCACTGATGTTCTCGATCTGTAATGTTTAACTGATTACTGCCGTTCACAACCGTCACCACAACATGTATGAAAACAAACTATACAGCAGAACCAGAAACAAAGACTCAAGTCAAACACACAAACTGACTCCCTAATTAAACAATAATCAAGTGAATTTAAATCCAGTGCCCTGGAAAACAATCACAGCTGCCACTGTTTGTTTCAATAGCCAATCACCTCATTATTCCTCCCATAGTCTAATTCCTCTTAAACACATTATTAGCTGTGATTTTCCATCAAAAGCGGCAATATTCCGAGGATTGGTTAGATCAGTCTTTCATTACAGAGTGTCTGGACGGGCTCATGGTTCAGGAGATGCTCAGACTGGTGCTGATGACGGTGATTATTAACACATTGTGTTTCCGGCAGTCAGAGCGACTTTTCCTACAAACAGAACAATTTGCTCATGTATCCTTTAGGGAGTATAAAACATCTGCTGACCAGACAGAACTGAAGCCGCAGGGCTCCAGTCATTACCATTAGTGCATCTAATTATCATTAACTGTAT
>JAZGTI010010441.1:0-17685 GCA_036877585.1 Botia kubotai | reverse complement strand
TAGCTGATTCTTAAGGCACACTGTAGCTGATTCTTAAGGCACAGTTCTTCCTGAACTTCTCCAGTTTTTAGCATTCAAACAGCACAAAGATTATTTGTTGCACCTGCTGTGGAGATACTTGAAAAACTTTCCAAATGGCACTGTGACAAAAACATTTTAATGTATCAAAGATTTGGGCGCTAACTGTGGTGAGGGAATATAGCAGGCAAGCTGTAAGTGCCTGAGCTTATATAGCTGGCGATGAAGTGGCATCGGCAGCTATCCTACGGTGTTGAATAAACATTAAAGGGCAGCCAAAAGGATGTGCATGTGTTAAAAATATCAAAATATCCTGTTAGTGATTAGTGAACTGTAGGGAACTGTAAACACAGTATCCATTAGAAGCACAGCCTTATGAACACAACCTGAATGAAGACGAGCCAATCGACAATAAGCAGAACTGCCAGACAACCAATAAAGAGGCAGAGCATTATTCTGGTGCTTGGTGCTTATTGGTGAACCATTAACCTTCTGTTTGGTTGTGAGCAGAGCAGTGTAGCAAACTCTGTACCTAAGAAACTTTTAGAAATTATTACATTTGTCACTCTCCACTATTTGGGAAATAATCGTTATATTATAAACAGGCTTATTGTGCTGGACTCTTGATGTGAAGAAAAACTAAATACTAAATGCACTTAATACACTAAATAAAAGCAACATTTAAAAAAATAATTAAAATACATTCTGTTAGTGTTATTTTTTTAGGCATTTTTCCTTGCAGAGGACCTGTTGAATTGGTTGTTTTGGCAAACATCACACAATTGAATTTATATTCAAGACAAAAAAGTAAAGTTTCATTATAAAGTTTAAATGGAATCTCTTTTGAGTGCATCCATCCACAAACAATTCATGTTCATAAGGAGGTCATAAGGAGCATCTCTTTGCTGTTTCTGTTTTTTTGAGTATTATAAAAGCGGTGAGGTGGCACAGGATATGAAACCATATATGGCTGTAAAGGGGTAGCAGGTGGAAGTAAGAGAGGCACCCGGTCGTGCGGAGGGGATTTTGTGGGAGGAAATAGAAGGAGCCTTTAATTTGAGACCAATGGCACTGGGGAGATGGAACATCAGACAGCAGCAACTCAAGAGTCGCCCATCTGCAAGGTAATAAATTCCACGCGTATTAACATCCAGTTGCACCCACACTCTCTATAGCTCTCACACAGGCACACAGATCCGTGCCCGCAGGTACCAGCAGTCTCTTTATGACTGTGGGAACACACTAGGAAGTAAAAACTGATTGTTGGGTCTAAAAGCACACAGGTTTCAGTTGTGTGGCAGGGCTTGTTTTTATGATTTATTTGGCGGCTAGACACACAACAAAGCTTACTGTAAATACTCTCCACTATTTGGGAAATAATCGTTATATTATAAACAGGCTTGTTGTGCTCGACTCTTGATGTGATGAGAAACTGTCAATGTCTGCACTAAATACACTAAATAAAAGCAGTATTTTAAAAAAATAATTAAAATACGTTCTGTTACTGTTATTTTTTTGGACATGTTTTCCTTGCAGAGGTCTCTTGTTAACCAGTTGAATTGGCTGTTTTGGCAAACATCACAATTGAGTTTATATTCATGACAAAAAGTATGTGAACAGGTTTCAGTTGTGTGGCAGGGATTGTTTTCATGCTTTATTTGGCGGCTAGACACACAACAAAGCTTACTGTGATTACAGATAATGTCTACAAAGCAATGTACCCTACGCGACTCCTGTATGAATTAGCACACACATCAATAGTGATGTCGGTATTACTTGTTTAAAATCAAATTTCCTGCTTTGAACTGTGTGACACAACATCACAATTTAATGTCTGTTATTAACTTAAATTAGCATTTGAGAAAGACTTATAAGAAAAGATCAAAGACAATGCCATTTAAAAAGAAGCTAAAACTACACAATTAAATAGAAATTAATTAAAGTCTAATTAATTAATTAGTAATTTATTTTTTTAATGTATATACATTTATACAACTATTGTTTTTACAATTAATTATTCATTTAAATGATTAAAACTTAAAATGAATATAAAAGGGATAAAACTTTAAGAAGAAAAACTGTATCATGTGTAATAATAATAATAGTAGACATGATTATTTTACTTGAGAAAAGCCTGAATTATTTGAGACAATTACTTTAATGAAAGTATTGTTTATGTGAGATGCAAATACAGTATGGAAACCAGGCCTTACCATAGGTCCTCCGTTCTAAAATGCCAACAATTTCAATTTGTGATCATAAACTACAAAGACAAACAAACATAATCATAATACTCCATACAGAAGGTGGCAAGGGGCGACTATTAAATCCACAAATCCTGGATTCCTGCCAGAGAATCACATCTCCCACAATCCCTCGCTCCTACAAGCTGCAAAAAACATTTATTGTGCCAAGCGGCTTAGTCCATTGTCAAAAACCGCACCAGCAACCAAAATATAAAGTTAATGCGACTCCTAAAATGACAAGGTGTGTCCAAGAAGGCCAAACGTGTATTTTACAAAGAACCGCAGATATTCAACA
Organism: Botia kubotai; assembly: GCA_036877585.1. NCBI lineage: Eukaryota > Metazoa > Chordata > Actinopteri > Cypriniformes > Botiidae > Botia > Botia kubotai. The sequence goes on along the minus strand of JAZGTI010010441.1, from coordinate 15,126 downwards.
ATCACTTAATGGCAACTTTCCTCCGAGTCACAGAGTCTGTGCAAAAACTTGAACACAAACTATTCAGGCATGCTAATGTTTTACCTGCAACACTTAAGTTAGCCTGTGCTCACTCACAACCTGAGATGCTCTCATGGCTGGAAACGGTATCAAAAGATACTGTCAAATAACACACTTCATCAAAGCCTGGGAGATGCTGCTGATAGGCAAAATGTCTCTGCATTCGTGAGATGAAAGAGCTGGAAGGCCTGTAATACAGTCCAGTTATCTAGAGGAGAAAGCTCCTCATTGTTATCTTGTACTGACATCTGCACCAGCTGAGCATTAGATGTGGCCTCTTTTCGCCTGAATAACCACCCACAGGGGAGCGGCCAGCTAAGCAGCATTTACAGTGTGTTCAATTGGATATGATAAGCTAATTCCACAGGCCGGCCTTCTGATTCCATCTAATGTTTCTTTTCTTTCATTTTTAGATGTCCAGGCCAGCGGCGAGCACCGAGAGCTCAAATTGGACTTAGATTGCCTGATGTCCTGAGATATTCAATTACCAGAGATTAAGCAGCGCAAACAAGTTCATACGGCGCCATCTCCGATCTGAAAACGTCTGCGTTAAGAGACTACAGACAAAGTGACTGTATATGAGAAACAAAACACTACAGCTACTTCTGTAAAATATTACTTTGAGAAATATGTAAAAAACTTGAGAACTTGCTATTTCAGATGGCTTACTAAGAAGCTTTAAATACAGATCAGGGAAGACAGATTCACAACGCCAATGGTCCTACATAGTATTTTTTGCTGACCAGCTTTAGAATCATTAGAAATATTGGTTGGTCAGCAATTGCATTATAATTGATCAGTTCTAGATTAAACGAACACAGTTCTGATGCTGACACGGCGTTGTCCTGCTATAACGCCAGGACTCCAGCTGATACCTACTATAAAATGGCTCGTAAAATGTCTCCTTGTAACTCTAACCACCAATTAACCAATGATCTAATCTGACTATTGATTTTTGTCTTCCAGTCCGTGTCTTAATCACCATTAGACACCATTAGCACATGAGAAGTCAATTATGATGGGGCTGCTCTCTTATGGAATGGTTGTCCACAATAATATTATTAAAATATACGTCACATTTGGCTTTTAAATGTCAAATTCTCCTTCAAGTCACTTGGACAGTATCTGCTCAATTACATGTATATACGCATACATGTAAAACATTAAATATGACATGTCGTTTATATAGCATCATATAACTGGTTACGGTTGTATACTTATTTTTTTCCATCATCTACTAATTTGGTGTGGTATTTTATTAAAACATGCTGTGCATTGCATTGGTAATGACTCAGTAAAGGAATTATGCAAATCAGATATCAACGAAAGAACAGGACAAATTGCATGGGGCAACTGTCCATCCTGCAACTTCTGCAGGTACTCAGTTGCAGCAGATACAGCAGACCACCAAGACTTGACAGATTTGCATGTATCACTCATTCTTTCCCCAACAAAAACCATTTAAACGGTTGAACACGCAGTTACAAACAGTTGCTAAAAGAACCTTCACAGTAGTGACCTTGTTTTCAAGCAAAATCTAGGGTTCTACCACTTAAGAGTCCTAAGAGTTGAGAGAGGCCATTGGGCAGCCAAGCAGTATTAGTGTAACATACCATCATGCAGAAGTGTGTGATGACAAATGATGTGCACAGAGAGCGCAATCTAAAAGTAAAGCCTTCCAGGTATTGAGGCAGGGAGAGGCTGATCTATCTGTTCAGAGCTCCTCCCCAATGTGGAGGCAACACTGCGTTAGATTTCCTTTTAGAGGCCAGTAACTGTTGATAAAGGATTACGCTGGCCCTAGGGGTCTAGGGCATCACAAACTGACTTGGTCTAACAGTCATCTATCCTGTTTGGGACACCACTTAATGTAGTATCACCCATCCTCCCATCCTGTGGAATAATATTTCCTGCCTGCAGCAGCACGCTTTGAATCGTGAAGGCCGAAGGCTGTTTCGATATTGGTTACATTCGGGTGGTTACTGATTCTGCATAATCATTAGAAAAGGCACATCTCATCGGGAAGGTCAGTGCTTTAAATTCAAGTGTATGTGACTTCATGAACTGGCGTGACAGTCCACACTCGACATGAGATACGGACGCTGTTTGCCCTGAATATTAAGAAAGGACAGCAGCTCCAGATTACGGTTGCCCTGAAAAGACCAAACCCAAAGGAAAATTTTACTGCTCCTTAAATCGCCATCTAGGGAACCTTAAATCGGTAGGTTTGGCTCAGATGTTTCTCTTAAAGTTCCCCAGAAAACACAAAGATGGAAATGAGACAAATATCGACATACAATAAGAGTATAGAGCATTTACAGTATTTGTTTATAGTATAATACTATATGTTTATAGAATTCTAGTAATATACTATAGTATAGTACAGCACAGGTTCTGAAAAAATATGAGAAATGAGAGTTTGTATTAACTAAATATCTTACATTTGATCTGGTGTGGTATAGTGTGAGACGTTATAAATATATATATTCAGTCCTAGATAAGATATTTGTGAGATCGCGGGATGAGAAAAATGTGAGAAGCAGACGACTCAAGTATAGAATCAATTTAATCTCTAATTTAATCTCACTGCTGTCTGAAAGAAACAATTATAGAGATCTCATTTGTGATTTTACTTTTCAGTGGAATGAACACAAGTTACTCAGAACACAGACATTTCTTTTTATAGAAATACATGTTTTAGTTGAATATTTTCACACTGCTCATTGGGTGAACGTCTGGGTGAGTGCACAAACAAACAGATGAATTTGGAGAACTTGAGGCAAGAAGCTGGAGTGGGAACCATTGAGGTTCTTCACCACTCAAGAGCAAGAAGGTCAAACTACCTAAAGTGCAATTTCTTCCTCAAGGAACAAACATGTAACCGACAAACACACACTTACAGAGCTCAACAAAAATCAATAAACCTCAATAACTGACCCTACAGTCTCACGAAATCTCCACAAAGCAATTCTGTAAATACACAATAAGAAAATCCCATTAAAAGTTAGTTTTTTGTTTCTTGATGTTTCCCTGACCTAAGACAACACAGGCAAATCCTCGCTATTCCAGACAACACAAATTTAAAATAGTTACTTGAGCAAAGGTTTAACATGAATCAGATTTGACCTAATTTGTTTCAATTAATGAATACGAATTAAATATGCAAAGGATTATCAAAGTCATTAAGGCAGTAATTGAAGCAAAGTGCTTTTTGTAATACGACAGTCGGTTAAATAACAAATTTGAAATTGCTGCAGTTTTACTGCGCGGCACGTAATGACGCCACTTTGTTTAAGATATTGCCACACCTACTCTGAACTAAAGCTCGATTTTATTTAGTAGGAAGAGAAAAAACAAACAAATTCTCCATTGAGAGCCGAGGATCAAAACAAAACTATTAAATAAAGAAACTTCCAAATAGTAAAAAAAAACAAAAAAACAAAATGAAAATAAAAGCCGGCGCAAAGGAGAGGCAAAGTGGGACATTAAAGGAGCGAACCATAAAATATATTTAAAAATATGCAAACAAAAGCTTTACAGGAGAATAAATGTTATCATGAGAGGTAATACAAACAGATAAACGAGGGATGTTGAGAAAGCAAATGAATGAGGAAAAGCATGTCTGGATGGGGCCTTCCTCAGGGGGTGACGTTAGGGGAGTTTTGTTACCGACACCTGGGAGCAGAGACTTTTTGAAACCCAGACCTAAAGCCCTTTCTCCACAGGAGCTTCCCCAGTGAGCTTACAGGCTAAGAAACCAGTTATGGTGATGCAGGTGCTTACACATGCAGGTCAGAACTGCAGGGTGGGTATTGAAAATTCAAACCTTTGCTTTAACAGGACGGCTTAAAGAATGCCCCAAAACAAAAGTACTTTCATCATTTTCTCCTAGATGTATAAGTAAAAATATCGATAAAAATAAATAAAAAAAAAACAAAATATTGAAAGCAACCAAAGTGGACCATTTGCACAACGCCCCCGTGACCTTGAGGTGAAATGTCATGCTTAAGGGCACGCTTGTGATCTTTATTTCAAAACGTTTTGGTAACTGGCACATCTGCAGTTCAGAAGTCATCTATAGCTGGAATCAAACTCAAGCAATTTACATTATCAGAGGAGATTCATTGGAACAAGAAAGAAAGTGAGAGAGAAAACAGACTTGACAAGAAGAATACGAGATTGTTGCAGAAACACTAGCAGATAGGATAAAGGATCAAGGGTGAAGACTGCAGCGAGGCTGATTTTGAAAGGCATGATGGCAGCTGAGAGCCACAACACCACAAGTGGCTTCACTATTGAAATGAAAAGACATGGACCATGACCATGTGACTTCCACTGTTCCATCAGCCATTCTTACCTTTATAAAATACCACATATATTCTTCACCTCAGCTTGAATGACACTCTCTATAGCCTGTGTTTTAATTAAACATTTAAACGCATGTCACTGTTTCGGTCAGCGTCGTTAAGACAAGCTGGAGGGACTGTTAATGGACGCAGGAGAATTATTGGAGGGCATTGATTAAAAGGTGGAATGCAGTGGTGGGCACAGCTATTACGAATCCTCTGGTGACGAAGGGCAGGTACAGGAACAGGCTTTAATTGCAACATGGAGTCTGTCAGCCATTCAGAAATCGGCCTTCATCATTGATTTGAGACCAGCTTTGTGTTTCCTATAATGGCTGCAGGTTAGGCAGGGCCTAATGTCTCATGGGATGTTGCTGTAGTAACTATTACACTGTTTTAGCAGAATATTTAAATTTTATTACATGTTTGAATGATGCAAAACACAGAAGTGGCCTGAACTGCAAATGTAATATAAATACTTGATTTTGATTGGTTAGTCACAATCCTCCACAAAGTCTGGTATCTTTACAAATATGTTTAATGTATCACTCTGTACTCTCTTTCTTAAGCCTTGTTTGAATTTGTTACAAATGAACTAACTTTGTTAGCTGAACTTGATTTTAAATCAGTATTTTGTGTCCAATTATTTATTTTTGCAGCAGGTAGCTCTGGCCATGTAATAGCTAGTGTAGTTTAAGGATAGAAGGGTCATTTTAACCCCGTGTCAGCCCATAAGGCTGGTGTTTCAGCTTAGCTTTCCGGTGCTTACTGCTAATCGTCCGTCACCAGTCAGAGGGATGATTATCGCCCCTCACGCACAGATGGAAAGACAGAAAGGAGCCAAGTGAGGGAGAGAGAGTGCGAAATGGGCGAGCAAAACTCCAGTTCCCTGGTTTTATTAACAAAAGTCCATCCCCTAATGCAATCTCTGCTGATTAAGGTCACCATACTCACATCATAAATATTTCTCTACACCCACACACCCCTGTGCTGTGAGCTGTGAGCTGTGGCATCAGCGCCTTGGGCTTCTTCTCTCTCTCTTTCATCTTCTCCCTCATTCTTCTCTTTCAAAGCGATAAAATAAAGAACACATCTGGTAATTAGCAGATCTTCACACCTCGTCAGGAGAGCATGGAGCTATTCTCCGGATGTTCTGATGCTCACATGAAGATCGCTACATGACAATGGCTCCTTCCTCAGGACAGACACTTTCATATATAAACAACATAATGTAACCGGGTCAGGGATAATGGACCGCATTCACACCGGAATATTGATAGTAACCTTTTTGACCTTTGGGATTTCATAACTGACCCAAAGGTTTGCCGTGAGTGGTGGCTTTGACATTTGACAAATTTTTCCACCAAGAGAGAAAATTCACACATCATTACATCTGCAGATTCCACTTTAGATTGTCCCTTTTGAGCTGATATGAAGGCACAGTTCTATCAAACACTGTAAACTTGCAGAGCTGTTAGCCTGTGTGTGGATCTTTCTTTTCCACCTTAACAGGAAACGAGCACTTTACACTAAATATTAAATCTAAACTGCCCCATTTACTTTCTTAAATGCATGTTTCTAATCTTCTTGTGCAAAGCTCAAGAAAAAGGTTCATTCTCTTTACTTATAATATTTTCTGAACTGCTTCTGAAATGGCTTTTATTTTGGTATTTAACGCCCACATTTAAAATCGAATTAATTCTTGATGGATGAAATGAAATCTGCTAAAATGTTGCTGAATATTCAGTTCTATTCACTCAGCTGTATGACCAGCGTTTTTCATGTTGCTTAAAGTGTGTGATTTCTATACCATTAGCAAAATCAAACATCACAGATCAACTAACACCTCAAAAGCATAGAAGAAAGTATTTTAACATTACGAACAAATTATGTACTTCACCTTCAAATCAAAACACACTTCTGTCAACCCTTGCTAAAGATAGCAATTAATCACTAACAGCAGCAGGTGTGAGGGGCGATCTACAATCAACACAAGCCCATTAAATGCATGTAAATAGTTTATATTCCAGTGAAAGAGATGCACAGGTCAGAGTGGATGAAACCACCAAGTTTCATCCACTAACTCCACAGACTCTGCCTTCTATATTGACAGTTGCTTCATACGTGTAGGAAGGTGTGTTTGTGTCGTTGTGTGTTAGCGTGTCTGTGTGAAGGAGAGAACAAAAGAGAGAATGTAGGAGTGTCAACAGGTTCTTTTCAATAACGCATGTCTTAGCTGTGCGACAATTCTGCGAATAATTTAATAAACCTTTAAAATTGGCAACTGTTTTATAGGAATGTGGAACAAAGGATGAGAGAAAAAGAGAGAAACCAAAAGCTAGATCAATCATTTGAACAGTGAATCTGCAAGAAAATACAGAAATCATTAACTTTAAGGCCATTCCATCAATTGCTGTCTTTTTGTAGTTTGAAAAGCAATTTTTTTTTAGAAAGTACATTTCTGTAGCATTTAAAAATTCTCTCAGACAAATAATCTTAAAATGTCAATAAATTTCATGGTGCCGTCTAAAGCTAAATTAGGAAATAAAAAATGTTGGGATATAATTATGCTTTCCGGAAGGATGACAGGTTTTCAGTTTAATTTGATATTGCAAACATGTACTGTCATAAAACTACAAGATGGCCATTAGAAACAGAATTGAATGTTTAATCCTTTTCCAAAAATCCCCTTTTAAATGATCAGATATTAGCAGTAGCTAATATACCAGGAAGATGGTCTTTATAATAATCTATTATATAGGTATAATGATAAAAACGTTATATGATTACATTTATTTGCATGACATCATTTTTCATCATGTACATGCGTACATTTACAAGCCTGTATTTCATAGCAGATGAAATCGTTGTAACGCCCCCAGAGATTATTGCAATACAAATCAAATATAATCCATATTCACATCCCTATTTCTGTTGTCATTGGTTGCAAGAGATGAAGAGAGAGAGAGAGAGAGAGAGAGAGAGAGAGAGAGAGATAGAGTTGTGTAACGCAGTACAGACATTGCGTCATGGGAGAGCTGTGAAGGGTGACCTCTATTTCATCAGGTTCCTTGACCCCAGCCGGAAACACTGATTATTGATCTACTGGAGGAACGGACATGAGCGGGACCGTTCTCTATTCCGAGATCATACCGGCGAGGGAACATTTTATTTGATGAACTCGGGCAGCATCACTCCCCTCAGGCCAACACAATGTGTGTGTGCATTTCTAACCAGGCCACACTCTGGGGACAATGTTAGTTAAATATGACAAAAATGTCAGAAGTGGTATAACATATATGTTTTTTTTAATTACTCTAAAAATTCTAAATATTTTAGTATAATAATTTTAGGCTAGCCTATGAGTTACTTTTAAATAATCATAAATTATCAGCTAAAAAAGCTTTTGTTCTAAACAGCCACAAAAGTGATGAGTGAATCTGTTTTTTTTTTTTATTTCTGCAGTGTCGTGCGAGCTAGAAAACTCCCCATGTTTTCAATCACGTATATATATTAAACATCAAACATCGTCAAGGTGTGAATGACTGTAGTAGCTAGGAATAGCATATTATATGTCAAATCCATCAGGTTCCACAGGAAGTTACAAATGTACAAATGGTGTACATGCTAGTTCAACACACTGTTCTGATTGGCTGCGATTTTGCTGCATAACAAAGCAATTTCGTGTGGACAGAGAGATTCATTATTTGAATCTTGTCGTGTCGTGCCTAGTTAGAACATGAAACAGATAAGAAAGCATTCGTGAGAGCCCGTCAAAATTAATCTGTTTTCCTCAAAAGCGAGAGCAGTCAAATGCTTCAGAAAACGTCATTATATTCCTGACCTTTTACATTTCTGATACATCAATCTCCAACACCGACCTTGAGATAAGCGACTCTTTCTCTTTCAGTCGTTTGTGTCACCGTATAGCTTTTTGATAATGGGAATGAACTGCAGTTTTGAAGTCACGGCACAAGACGTACTAAAGAGGAAAAAAATCGCTCAAGTCATTTTCTGGCGTCACCCCACTTCTGTGATCCCAATCCATGTTATCAAACACAAATGTATCATTACAAGATTCAGATCCACTGCATCATATTCTGTCATTAAATTGTTCTGGCTTGATGAATGACTTCCAAAAGGGCACCTCATGCTTGGACTGACAGTGGCCTGTGGTGCCCCAGATAAGAATCATCTTCTCTGGCTGAATGAGGTGGGTGGGTGGGTGGTGAATGGGGTAGTTATGTGTAACTCACCTCCACCAGCTTGTTGGCGTGCTCGCGGAAGACCTGAGCGTACTCTTTCACTTCCTTCTCATTGCCGCTCTTGGCCGCTTCTATCAGCACCAGCAGTGGCACGTTGGTCTCCAGGAAAGAGTCCGATATGTGGTCCATCACAGCCTTCCTTAGCTGGAGGATAACGAGATGGAAAACAGGAATCAGTGAAAGTATTAAAATGTCTTAAAATGTCAGAGATTTAGACTTATACTTGTAGCTCCTCCTACAAGACATTTAAAAGGGCTGGGTTACAGGTTTGACATATAAAATGAACTTGGTGAACTTACATGCTAAAGACCTACAATATTTTGTTGTAAGTTCTATTGTTCAGTTCATGTTAATGCAGGTTAAAGATCTCTTGGCAACCACACAGTTTTCTATGCTGTGTTGCCCTTGCTACTGAAACTTACAGAATGAATATGCAGATGGTACTGGGTGAGGAACGTTCTAGTTAGAGAGCATCTGATTGGACAAAAACCTTTGCTGTGCAAGATGAGTCATCAAACTTCTTGGTCTATTTAAAGATAAGAGACATTTGAATTTTGTCCACCTTAAAGACTAAACTATCCTATATGAGTTCAAAGCCACTGTTTACTCTCAAGTACACTTAAGATGCTGATTCCACTACCAAATTAATCTGATGCAGATTTAACATATAAGCTTATGCACTTTAAATAATTTATAGAAGTATTCTATTCTAAGTCCCATTCTATTATACCGATTTAAATAAGATTAATGTTAATCTGATCCAGATAAAACACAAAACATGAGCCAATGCAACAGTCGACAGAGGATTTGGCAAAGCAAAAGAGCATTAACTCAAACCTACAGTTCCTGGACAGAAAAGAAAAGAAGCAAAAAAGCAATAGTAAGCAACTCAAGATTAAGTGCTTTGCTTAGGGGCAAAACAATGATGGCTCATGGCTCATTTCTCGCTGGCTCAAGCCAGCAGTCTTCTGGCAGCCAGCCCTGAGCTTAAACCACAATGCCACATCACCAAACTAGACAGGCATGCATTTTGCTTCAAGGTAAGTTAAAGTCTAAAATGTTTCCTGAAAACATGGTTTGTTAGTTTTAACGAGTTTACCATTAGTTTTATAGTAAGACAAGTCATAGCTGTAAAATTGGTGCTGTTTCATAACTATAAGAGCATCATTCACAACTGTATGCAGTGAAAACATATTTGTGGACCATTTTCACGAGGCAGCAGGTCCAATGACACTTTTGCCCTAATGGATGATGGGTAAACATTCCTAACAAGCAAGAATCTATTATTCAGCCAGCCATTTACACATCTCAATCAATTTAAAGCGTTAAAGCGGTAGTTTGCCATGGTGGGCAAATAGTGATGTTGAATTAAGACTAAAAACGTCACATAATCCATCATTGGCTTAGATTAGGTCTTGGCCAATCAGAACAGTGGACTGGAGCAGACTTAAGCGCTGGAAAACAAAGACAAACAGTTTGATGTCGCTAACGATCATGATCTAACAAAACTCTGAGATCTAACTCGATCCACCCAAAATCATTTATGGAAAACAAATTAAACAAAACAGTCAGAGGATCTCGTCATGTCAAAATTTATTTCAACTTTTTATATATGGGTCTCTGATACCCCAAATATGAGCAATGTATAATTTTTATAGGGGACGACTGCATGTTATGAAATTAAAAATTGGGTTTATAAACAGATCTCATACGATTAGGTAAAGTCATTGAGTAAATCTAATGTGTACAGGTCAAACAGTCATAACACATATCGTTTACATGTATCATAGACAACTGCAAAAAATTAACTCAAAACTAAATTAATGCAAAAAGTCTTGACTTTGGTTTTGGCCACCTGATCATGAAATCCAGAAAACAGAGCACACTGTTTTTTAATGATTATTTTCCCTTTGTGCTGACGATGTTTTAATGAACCCTGGCGCTCTGTCTCTAATAACCTCTGCTTAAAGATGCGCGCTTGACCTCCTAACGATTTGGGTGCAACCCCAAGAAAAATGGGCTAATATAAAGCGAAAAAATGTCTAAACATATTTCAGCTTAACACTATGATATTGCGCTGAACAACTGAGATAATAAGTGTGTGTGTGTCGTGTTGTATTTGAAACAGGGGCAACATGGTTCTGAAGAATAGTCTTGTGCTAGTATTTGAATGCATTAATATTCCTAAGCCGGGATTCAGTATGACAGAACTGCGGTAACTCTTCTTAAAATTAATTTTACAGTTCTCACGGAGCTTTAAAGAGACATTGAGTCATCTTTCTCTGCTTTCGTTTTGATTAAGAATATTGGTGCCATAATTATTTTCCTTTGACAAAGACCATGGCGTTATGGGGTCAGTTCCTTTTGGACTTTATCATCCTTATTATGCCAGCGAGATTAATTTCTGTTTACCAGGAATTTCAAATTTCAGGTGGCAGATATTTAAACACAGCCTGTGCGCATATTTAATATAACGGATTTACAAATGTGCCGACGTGAATAATTGTATTAGGCAGAAGTTGCTCTTTTGTAGCTCAGGAGATTTACATTTCAACATTGTCTCAGATGGTACTGCTGAAATTGCTAAATAGAAAATATATATATATATATTTTATTTTTAGCATCATTTCGAAATGTATGACTTGTGATTGCAGATATCTTGGACATCGTGTGAAATCTCTTTGGAAACTCTAGAGGCGAGAAGCAGGAGACATTTTAGTCTCTATTTGTTCACAATTTAATCACATCATTTCTGTTTAGGAGAAACAATTGAGATATTAAAGAGGAGTCTATTGTTATTTTTCTTTATTTGAGATCCAACATGTAATGTCCTCTCCTCAGTGTCCCAACAACACATTTTGTGAAACTATGTTTCAGAGTATGGCTAGTGTTGGCAGGATTACAAGTAGCTCACTGCGAAGCTCCTCATGTCTAAAGTCTTTTTCAGAGAGGGAATTGAAGTTATAGTTATGTAATTCTAAAACTAAATTGGAAAAAGCTTGAGGAATAAAGTGGACTGAAGAGTTCTCGCAGACTACAGAAACAGCTGGCCAAAAATTGGAAACACTGAGGTGAAGTATTTTGCCTTAAATTACTCTGTGGGATTGAAAAAATGGAAATCCTGTGATCATATCTGTGAATTTAACAAACTTTCTCTGTTTTTCCAGCTTGTCAATAATCCTTTGTTGTGTTCATTTATATTTCTGTTGCACTGAAGCGCCGGTAAAATTTAGCCCAGCAAATTCAATCAAGTTCGGATGGAAACAACGACAAAATATAAAGAATGCGCGAACCAAACAAAGCTCTGAAAATTAATCTTTTAGTGTCACAAATGAGGGAGATCTTAAGAGACGAGATTAGCTTTTGTTTGCTAATTTTGCTTACAAAAAAGAAACTGTATTTTTATGAATTAAACACCTGCTTCAAAATGAAAACAGATGCCACAGAGATTGAAAGTCATATCGGCAATGGAATTTGGTGATTTTCTGTTATTTACTCTGTGTGAGTCTCAGAACAACCCCGACAGATGTTTTACTTCCTAATCGGAGAAAACAAGAGTTTATTATTCTGTTGACTTATGTCTGCTCCTTCCACCAATTTGCTTTTCTGAATTCATTTCTAAAAATCTTTTTTCGCACTATTTCTTTTTCCCCAACAGGGACGTGAATTCACTAAACAGTTGCACCAACTTTGCTTGTTTGAGCACAGAAACTATTTTATTTAATAACCACAAGCAATCCAATTTGGAGAGGCACCTAATGCAGTGAAATAGCCTATCACCATATTTAAATGAAGTGATTTCATTCTGTTCTGTATAAACATGCATTCAATTGCATGAATTTGCAATATGATTTGCATCATTTAGTAAATCAGCCACTGCAAACGCAGAGAGTTCAAGTAAACTACATGTCCTCCCTGACATGACATGATCATATGAAAGCATGAATTCCAGTTACCCAAACTGAATAATGATTGGCTGAAGCTATTTCCTGTCTTATATTGTTTCGTTTGGATTCCTTGCAGATAGCAGCAGAACCTTTGGATCAAGTGCTCAAAGTTTTGAATTTAAATGTCAAGGGCAATCGCAGGATAAACATGCTTGTGTTCCCGCTGAGCCAAAAGGCATCCGATACAAACCAACATGAAGTAACAACACTGATATTTGGCATTATTAACAATGACATCTGAAAAGAGAAGCGGATGACAGTGAGAGACAGATAGATAGAGAGTGATGTGCTGTTTGATGTTTCTTGTCGTGTCTTTAAACGAGTCTGATAACAAAACCTCCTTCACATTTAATAATCACCTCAGAGGTCTGAGGCCAGAGGTAGAAAAGGGCCGAGAAATGATTTCCTCTCCTGGTGAGATGACATTTAGGTTAATGCTCCAGCATTGATTTAAATGTTTGTGCTCTCGGCTTAACCGAAAGCTACATTCCTGCCTGTGGTCTTATGAAACCTGCCTGTGGTCTTCTGAATAATTAATCAGGAGTTTCGCATACAAGGATTTCAAAACATTCAACAAACAAACAAACATTGTTATTGTTTTTTGTCTTTGAGTCTTCACTTTACTGTCAATAATTAAGCTATATCGCACAAGACGCCATATGGAGCGTATGTGACCCTATCAGGCGTGACTATATTTACACTATAGCATGGTTTAGACTGCCTTAATGCCTTTATTTAGCTACCAAAGTTATTATAATTATTCAGTCAGCGTTCCTCAATATGCAACACAATTTTACCCAAAGTACAAACAATTACACCACTAATTAACAAGCACCACTAATTACACTGGGTGAGGAGTAATCACATTACTCATTAGATGACTTATGATTTAATTTCCCATGTCACAGCCATAACTTTACCTGAAGGACAACACAAGGATAAACACCCAGTCGTCCTTTTAGTTCGCCTGTCATTGCAAAGATGAACTGTTATTTCTGTTCCCCTTGTTGCGCCAATAGGAATTACAAAAATACTGTTTCCAATCAGCTGATTTACATTTATGCATTTGGCAGATGCTTTCAACCCAAGCGACTTACAGTGCATTCAAGTTATACATTTTATTAGCGCCTGTGTTTTCTGGGAATCGAACTCACAACCTTTGCGCTGCTACCACAATGCTCTACCAGGTACAGGAACATGTAAAGCTCACATCTAAAAGCATCTGTAAACTTCAACCCCATTCAGAAAACAGCTAAGTACAACTATGGCATGCATGTGTGTGGCATGCACCCAATGAAAGGAAGTGCCATAATTCTGACCGAATATCTGTTGTTGACAGCAAACATGTAATGCAAGAGACAGTATTTTTATAAGAACATTAGCTGTAATGGGATTACTGAGGGGCCTGGTTTTGTATTTGTCTCTGTGACCACTTACACACTTTTGTCACTGCAAATATATTCAGTCCAATTGCACACGTCAAATGTACTGTGGACATGCACACTAAACTTAGCAAAGCAATGCAATTGTCTGTTTACATGTGTGTTGCATCTTCTCCAAATAATATTTCTGCACATGTGGTTATGTAACGTCAACGTATGTCATTACTAACTGTTAATCTTTTCCTTCGCCGGTCCAAGTTTGTCGTCAATGACAGTAAACGCTATTGGTTCTCCTGCATTATGGCCAAATCACACGCCTGAATATGTGAAATGCGTGTATACACATGTATTTATGAATACAATTGCGACTAGAGCTGGATTTAAATGTTTACATGCTGATTAATGTTTATGGAAAGGGATTATTTAAAATCATAATCTCTTTTAATCTGATGTGCTAACAATGTGCAACAAGCTCAATTGGATATTTTTTCCTCATTTAATTATATGGCTTTTAAACCAAATAGATATCAAATGGATTATTTAAAACATTTCACTGGAACTGATTCTAATAAGAGTTTTGTAAAAGATACATTCTTAACTTACTCAAATTGTACACAGCACAGAATAAATATACGTACATGTATTTATATTTTTTTTAAATGTATTACTGCAGACATCACATTTTAAATTCCTTGTGTTTCTATGGATGAGACATACAATCGCTGGGAATTGAGTGAGATGACATACTGCATACTGCATAATTCACACAAGCTGAGAGACTCTGTGTGGTGTCTCTGAGTTTCAAGAAATGGCTGCCGCAGAGTAGCCTGACACACTGTAGTCACAGAGCAGCTGCTAAAGAAAAAGTTGAAACAATTTCTGCTCTGAATTTCCTAGAAGCAGAAAACGTACGATTGATTTAAAGTTTTAAAACAGAGTTTCAAACAAAGGGTTTTGTTTCAGACTAGGGAAGATTTATAAGTCTTTCTCTGTCTGTCTATAGGAGTTTTTCAGATGTAGATTAAGGGAAGCGGTCAGCTAAACTGGTTTAAAGGATTCAGAACGCCTGTAGTTACAAGACACGGCTTACGGCTAGGTACAAGCGGTCAGATGCCATGGCTACACA
>JAZGTI010010440.1:0-17685 GCA_036877585.1 Botia kubotai | reverse complement strand
CAATACCAATACTGTGGATCAGTTTGTATAGGTTGTCATTGGTTGTGACTGCTGCATATGTCACAGCACCATGACAACCACTCAAATATCTTTAATTGAAATGCTCAAAATCTCCAGCACACACACACAGTAAAGCATTTGCTTTATATGTGCACCACTTTGACAGGTTCAATACCACTAGAGCAACTGCATTATGAATTGGGGCATCTAATTAACCCAAATATATGAGGAGAATTCACTTGAGTGAACCTAAAGGCACGAGTCACATGAAGTTAATTAAAACAAGAGATTCCAGATGTCTCAGTGACCCATGAAGGATATGTGGAGGAAGAGATGCATAACAAAAGATTCATTAATATTCTGATTCTTGGCAATTACAGCAAATCCTATATTAGGCCTTGTAACAAAACAGCAGGGCTGCTGTTAAAGATAATAAAAGATTAAATCCATGGCAACATTATTAGGTTAATGTAGACACCTGCTCGTTTATGAAATCATCCAATCAGACAAATCACGCTAAGCACGCACTACACATCTCTAGCTTATGGCGTTAGATGCTTTGAGTCAGCAACAAGCATCATAGTTCACAAAGTGTCCCAAACGTGTAGTGTGTGCACATCTTAGCCACAACACAACAGGTCGCAGGCTATATGACAGATTTTATACAATCTCAACAACTAACAGGGCAAGAGTGTATAAAATTGCATAAGGGGCAGATGACAATGGAAAATGAGATCAAAAAGTGAATGAAAACCTCTTTGTTTTTATTTTGTACTCATTTGGCAGCAACCACTTTATCCATTTTATTTATAGTTTGCAACAACTTTTGCCTTGCTTTGAGCATAAGTTTGGTTTGAATAAACTCTCATGTCACATATAAAACACAAATATGGTGAAATGTGCATGAACCATTTTACAAACTACATCCATCCTAAGAAATGTTCGTGCACATTTGCTACAGACAATATGTTTGCATGAGGGCAAGGATGGGCATTTCTGGATCAGTGATTTTGGGTTTGTATTGTGTTTGAACAACAGGTCCTTCTTTCAAGTCAGTTCTCAAGTCAGCTGGAAAGATTTGCCCTGTGTCGACTGGTGCATCATGGGAATCCGGACTTGACCTACTCCTATACACAGTTCAAAATAAATAACATAGTTCATCCTCCTCCACATTGCTCTCTTTTCTTCTGTCTTAGAAATATCTCAGCCCTTCTCTCTGACATCCCAACAAGCTTAGCATTAACAAGACTGAACTGCCCTCCACTGCTGTCACAACCCTCTCTCCACTCCACCTCCAGCTCGGTTAAAGGTCACACAGTCATTACTTCCCGTTGCTTTAGGGGAAGCCTACTTCTGCATGACCACACTAAGGCAGCTGTCTGCTTCTGTCACTTCCTACTCCAATACATAACAACAAAAAACCTAAACAACCCTTTCTACATCCATTCTGCTGTCAAATTCAACTTCAAAAAAGCTCAGACAAAACAGCCATGGGTTGCCATTACTGTAGAAACTCTCCTTCCTGCTTCAAATGAAAGACACACACACACACACACTGGCGAACGAGTGGAAATAACGTGTGCACAGTGAGGGGTGGCAGCACCGAAGGGCCAGTGCTCCCTTGCAGGGAACTCAGAACCAAAAAATACATTTTAACACAAACCTTGCAAAGCCAGAAAACTGACCACCAGTTAGATTAAACCATAACATAAACTGATTTCTAGTTCTATATCTAGTAGTGTATCCTACAGAACCCCAAGTATCTGTGAAAAAGTAATGCCACTATTAAATGTGGTGCACCCTGACTACAAGAGGTTAACTAACCGTGGGTGGTTCGTGGGTGTGTCATAAGGCTGAGACTTACATTCAACCTTATGTATTGATAGGTAAGATGCTGATCACACCAAAGCACCAGCATTCAAATAAAATAATGGGAAACATAAAAGCACTCAGGAACATACCATTATGCACTGTCAATGATGGGATAGTAGAAAAGTAAAAATAAAATTGGCTCTTGGCTTTGAAGGCAGTATGGAATTGGTTCAGACATTTAAATCTATCACTACCCCAATGCATCACTATTTAGCACCTTGATAGCCATTGGCTATTAATTAAACTGCTTGACCACAAGACAGCGGTAAACATTATTAATATTTATATGAATACAATATGTAAGTTTATTAATGTATGTAATGTAAGTTTATTAAAACACAAGGTAGGCAATCTTTTTGCCTGAAACATTGTGATACTGGTTGAAAGTCTCTTCACATCCTGATAGCATCACTACATAAAGTGATATAAAGTTTTTATACATTTACATATCTTCTGTGGAAGGCACAGGATTGGTCCAAATGCAATGATAAGACGTCCTACTAGCCTGTCAAACTATGTATTTGCATAACTCTGCACACTGTTAGAGGAGGCATGGCTTTGGACATAAAACTGAAGACTTATGCTTCCGAGCTAGATTGTTATTGCTAGTTTTTCCAAAATTTGCCTACCCTGCTTTTAACTGTGCATGTTTCGGGTGGATTTATTTGTAACTGACAACATGTCACAAAAATAAAGTGAAATGCCATTAACTTTACCCAGGAATGAAAATTCTGTAAATGAAATGTACTCACCCTAGTATGTTCAGAGAGCATTTATGTGGAAGAATTTCTAAAGAATCTTCCCACTGTACTTTCATAGTTTAAAGTAACAATTAAAGCCTGTTTACACCAAGAACGATAAACATAAAAGACAACGATGTCGTAACTAAAACTTAGCATTAACATCAACGGACAATAACGTTATGTTTATTCTAAGCTCACGCGCTGCAGTTTCACAGTCATGTGATATTTAAAATGTGCAAGCCCTTTTGCTTTGCTTATTTTGCTTTACTTGCACACAAAATGCACCAGGTTGGCTTGTTGTTTACATGCGTAAAATGTTAAACATTTTTGTAAATAAAAGGTTTAGAGATTTAGAATTTAGAATAAGAAGCAAACTTAAAAGTTTTCCTTCACTTTTACACCAAAATTAAAGCTTGAGGCTTTAAAAATTACTGTTGTAATATTATAAGTATTGTACTGCAAAAAACATTATACTAGTAATGTTACTACTAATAATAACACATTTGTGTGTTTAATTTATTATTATTAATAAATAAATAAATATTGTTATACATTTATTAAACATTTATTTCATTGGATTTTTAAAAAGATATACTACTTATTTGGCTATAGTCTTTCCATAGAACGTAACATACATTGCTGAAAGCATCTCTAAAGTCACTTGAGTTGCGCAGTGAGAAATTAAAATGTTTTGTAAAGACTCAAGTCTAAATCTCAGTCAAAAGTTCTCCAGTGGAATAAGGAAGCGTGCAAGCTCTTCCCATGCAAGGCCCCTGGAAGTTTCTGTGCAAGCCCCAAGGGTGGGCACACTTAAACTCCATTTCAAGGTTGAGACACATCAAAGGAATGTCATGGCAGTAAGCTTCTCAAAGATATTTTTCAAGATACGCTCGCTGCAATGCTTCCCAAGTACTCTATTCAGAGTTCATCTTCAAAGACCAGCATCTCTAGGTGTAACATTGATAACATCACTTAACCAGAGCATCCTTATGACACGCACTGAGGGAATATATAGTACAGGAGGTTGTGCACCCTGACAGTTCATATCACAGCAAGATTTTGATATATATCTCAAACAACATGGAGCACTTTTACAGCCTCCTCTCCACAGGATGTTTTGGTTGAGTAGAACATAAAAACAAACTTGATAATCCACATCAGCAGATGTAAGGTTATTTTGTCAAGGTTTACTTAATGATTCCAGCTCCTAATGATGCTATTAATGATTCTTTAATTCATTTTGAAGAAGCAAGAACAATGCAATATAAAGGCACAGCTAGCCACAACTACCAATTCACAAAACACTGTAAGAGTATTTCAGATGTGCATCACTAAAACAACCAAACATCATGTCAATTTCTTTCAATGGAACAAGTTTTGAATAAGAACTAGTTTAATAACTAGTTTAGTAATAGTTTAGTAGTTTAGTAAAGCAAAGTATAGAGAAGAACTGCTTTGAACACAAAGACCATCTGTGATTAAAGTACACTTAATCTGGTTAGGGATGTATCTTTGATTTTCCAGTAAAACCCATGTACAGTATTAGTTCAGCTGTTCTGTTTTTTACAATTGCTCTTTAATACTTTAAAGTTAAATAGTAAAGCTATATAACCTTGCACAACAATACTTTGAAATGTACAAAGGCAGGAGTATTACTTACCCCCCCAAAAATTATTTTGCTACTGTAAAAGAGTTCCAGGTGGCTTACTTTATAAAATGTATACTGCATTCAAATTCAAAAATCATTTTCAAATCTTGCAAAAGATGGATTTTTTGTCCAGCATGCAATTTTTGTGTTCAATAACTCGAACCTTCACCTCCTTTGTCACATCAATGGCCAAAGTCGTAACCTTTAACAATGGGCAGAGCAAACAGCATTAAAGCGATATTGGCAGGTTTCAATATATCTTTGTTTGACATAATGTCAGCTTCATTGATCTGGCCACACTGGGGTCTCACAGACATGCTTTCTAGTGATACGCAAACACAATAAGCTGAACCAATGGAGATGATGGTCGTGTATGATTTATATGCAATTCATATGGTAATAAGGTTATAGTTCTCTGAAAAAAAGCTTCTTATTGATCAAATCTAAATTTTTCATGCCTCATTTACTATGTCATCAAGTGAGAAACTTTTCCGGTAAAAGTATGTAATTATAAAATATGTAAAATAGGCAAAAATGCACAAAAGTAGAAGTTACAATACCTAAAAATTAATAAATGAAATGAGACAACAGTCTATTGGGTTATTATTTTAAAATTACAAGGGAAATCTGATTTTTGCACAATGATTCACAATTGTCTAATAGTTGTCTAGACACACAGTTTTCTATGTTGTATAACTTTCTCAGTGGTAATTAATTATAAGGAATTATTCACAATTATGAACTTATTCTATTCTCAGTACACTCAATAGTCTATACTCAGTACAGTACAATGTGAGACACAAAGGATGTGGATAAAAATATTCAAAAGTACATATGATTAACACAGACTAGAGCTACCGTCAGAATACAGTGTACTTTTCAATAAAAGTAAATCCAACAGTACAGTTTGGTCTAAAATACAGCCCTAATCCTGTTTTTGTCATACTGGGTTTGCAAAAATATATTTAATTAGGTTTCACAAAGTCTTTGTGAAGTCTTTTTATGCCCTTCATGACATAAACATCCAATTACTTGCCTATAGTTAAAGTAAACAAGCCGATATTCCTGTTGCACTTATTTGTGCAGTGAACACTCTGGGAAGACAGAGACAATTGTGAAATTGTCTGGGACTCCTGCTGATGTTCTTGCCTCTTATAAATACCTCCTGGTGTATGTAAGGGAATGAAAAATAAGGAAAAAAGATTAAACATATTATTGGTGGGTAAAAATGAAAGAATTTAGTGTAAATATCCCAAAATATGTGCAATCACATACAATCAGAGTTTTTAAGTGAACACCTCCGGCTGTTGGTTTTTCAGCACTTTTGCAGATTCTATATACATTATATATAAAATGCCTTCTGTCCACACACAATCAGCACCTTTTCGGTTTTCAAGGTGGAGCACAGTATGAAACACACAGCACATACAAAGATATAGATAAACATTAAGTTTATCAAGTTTATAAGAGTTATGGTTGGTTAAGATACGATTGTAAGTTTAGGTTTATGAAACAACCTGAAGTGTCTTTACAGTCAAATATGACAAAGTCTGATACTCTGCACATAATGATCTCATGGGAGTTATTACATGCTCTGTTGAGTACATTGAGGTTCCTGCAGTAGCTGTCAGTAGCTGCCAACAGCACTGATAACAGCCCAGCTTTCTGCTGCCGTCAAACTCTTATCAAACTGTAACCTTGCTCTGTACACTACTACTCATCATCATCATCTTTACATTTTCTTTATCCAGAAATTTCCCCAGTCTCACCCATAAATAATTGAACAAGCTCTTAATCACTGCCAGAGCATCTAGTTTGACAGTACAAACAAAACCTTTAGAGTAATCGTTCTGGTGCTTCCATATACCTCCTCCCATCTTAGCTTAAATATTTAGATTTATCTAATTTAGATATTTAGATTAATCATCTCCTGCCTGGTTCCAACAATGCTGTTGTAGAAATTGTTTTTAGCACTCTTTGGTTCCAATACCAAGTTCCTAGTTTTATTGTACTTTCACTTTTGATATTTTAGGATAATATTTGAAAATACCTGATTGAGGCTCAGTGGTCAAACAAGCTGTCATGATTCTAAGTAAACAAATAGTACCTTGCAGTTCACAGGATAAAGAGATAAGACTAACACTAGAACATACAATAACAAGGTTTTCCATGGTTTTTGGTTCAATAACAGATAGTGACCTACTTTTACAACAACAAAAATCATATTGCTCTTTGTTTAATGCCTCTCACTATCCTGTTGCTTTGCTTAAAGTGATGAATTGTCACTATTTCAAACAATTTAATTAAAACTGGGGTAGTCCCCTCCTCTGACCACTTCTCTGTGCTAATGAACCATGAATTCAAGCTAATGATGTCTCATAAGGATCACAACCTAGGAGGCGGAGTGCAATGTCTATCCACACACACTTAAAATAAGGCATGAGGAAAGGAACTTTTTTTGTCAACACTATTACTTAGCAACAGCTTTATTACTTGAATGTTGACAACATTGTCTAACAACTAAGGGACAGATAATTGGTTATGGATTGATTTTTTCCATGGTCATGTCATCAGTTGTTATGAATTATAAAAATAAGCAAGACTGATTTGGTGACTGCAACAAAAGTCTAGTGCTTTTTGCAACACAAACTGGCTAAGAACCGCCCACTTACCCATAGTGTATCATTATTAGTTATGCAAACCATTTGCCTTATTTTTATCACACTACTTCAACTACATATAATTAATGTATATAACCACACATACCTATTCATAAATCAACCTTGTTCCAATCGACAGTACATTACACATACACTGTAAAAATTATCATATATACACAGTATCTCTTTTCAAAAAGAGACACACAAAGTATTGACAATCTGTTTTAACCAATTCGTTTTGCTAATTACTTTGGGTGCTGTCTGAACATCATGAGACAGTCTTCCAATTTAAAATCAAATTTAGTATTACAGTCATTTGGCACTGTGATGCCCACAGGTCTTACAGCACTTTACAATTTGGCATGTGCCCCTCTCAGAATGCACAGGTAATTAGCTCTTAACACCTTGGGCATATCAGAAGTCAGTTTCCTTAGACTGTCGTAAAGAGGTCCAGCCAGACACAAGTCCCTCTGAAACAGTCTAGTTACTGCAACCCATGGAGCTCATCTCCGGCAAGCACAGATCAGATGCGCTGGCACAGAAAGAGGGTTTCTCCTTTCATCATGGAGCTGTGATGAGAAATGCAAGCTGTAGAATTAAAAAGGCAGGAAATTGAAGTGACAGAGTAAGCCTCATACAGGTTATTAGCTGTTCCACCTTACTAATTAACATTTTACGTTTCTTAAGAGATACCACAGTGCTCAGCCTTTGATTCACATTACCAGCTTACGTTAGCAATAAGGAAGGAGACCCGCATCTTCACCTCAGATCATTGTTGTGTCTGAATTACCCAACTCAGTCACTGCAACTGTAAGTGGTGGAATATGATCTCATTCCCCCTACAAATTCTCATGTGAATTCTCACATGACTAAAATAGTTTAAATTAAATTTCTGATCAACAGACGCTAACAAAAATAAATTCCTGATCAGACCAGCTTCAGAACAGAGAGGAAAACTAGAATAAAGAAGCTATCCTGTATTTAGTATAATGGACTGTTCTTTTATTACAAACAGTTAATGTAACTGGTCAGCTTGAGTAAATAAAAACAGTAGTAACTCAGACGGATGTTTTAAAGAGATTTCACAGATTCTTTAAATTTTAACCAACCTCTCCTGTAGCAATTACAAGCATGTTAGTCACAGCTCACAGACTCACCAATCACAAGGAGAGCAAAGGACTTAGAATATTAATTTATAAGTATTCTGCACACAGTGACCTATCTGAACCAATTTCTATGATTAATGAAGAAAAGAGACCATGGGATTGAGATAAGGAGATAAGAGAAAGAAGATATTTACATTTACATACACATGAATGTTTGCATAATTGATTTTCAGACATTTCAGAGATCTTAGAAATTAGGGTTGTGAAACAACTTGGACTAAGAATACATACATACAATTATACAATATTATGAATATTATTACAAATTATGACATTATGACAAAACCCTAAAATGCCAATTACAACACAGAACCAACTGTGCAAACAGTGATGTTGTGCTACACTGTACAAGCAGAGTTATATTTAAATGATTGAATGCCACAAGTAAAAACAAATGTGCTACTGACACAACAGTAGAAGAGTTCTATAGAGTTGTGTTAGTTTGAGTGCTTATGGATTACAATATAACGGTAGGAAGAGGGTAGGGCATTATTTGCATGGCCTTGATGAGAGTTTACATTAGTCTATTTCTAAACACCACTTTTCAAACGTGATACAGAATAACAGTAGTCCATGTAACTATTCCAGGTCTACACTTGTATAAGCGTGTAAAAGAGCAGGTTATGTTGTATGTGCTGTCTGGTTGATATGCCTAGAACACTGATCAAAAGGTATATTATTACAGCTTGCATATTTATTGTTAAAAATATATGTATGAAAACAAACAAAGAGGTGCGTGACTATCAGAAATCCGTCAACTAGACGAGGGTGATGTGGAGAGCGTGTGACGTCACCCGTCGCACTTGGTTCTTTAAACTTGTTGGGAAAAGCGCGAGCTGAGCCGCTTGGCACAGAGTGGAGAGAGCGCACGGAGAAATCGTATCCAAGAAGGTAAGAACTCGCACCTTTTCATTGCTACCCCAAGATCATTTCATCTAACTTTTAATTAGGCTAGTATACGCTTGCGTTTTTAATTAGCCTACATGAAAGCAAACAAGTGAAACTCTCTATTATAAAGCAGTGTTACTTTCTGTTTTTTTTTTTTATAGCCTTTATGTGCAATGATGTTTAGAAAATACATTTTTAAATCTCTCTGTAGCCTACAGATGTTTTACATTATACATCACTTAAAGCTAAAAAAATCATTTTCTAAAGTTTGCATCACAACGTGGATTTGTTTGTGTTGTCTTCGGTGTTTTTGCCCAAGAATGTCAATATTTTGTATCATCCTTAGATCTGGGGATGTGCAAAGAGACAAATGAGAGACATCGACCACCTTAGATTCGTGGACATATCTGCGGCAGTGACAACGCAGCTTTGTAAAGTAGGGAAAGTTCCCACTGGAGGCACAGCTGTCACAATATGGAAAACATCACGAGTACCTTCGACCCAAATCCGACATGCAACTTTAGCATGGACTTATATTATAACTCTCTCAATCGGAGTGATCTGAACTGCACGCCTCCAACTGACTACTTCTTTTACGCCGATCTATACGTCGTTCTGCCGGTCATTTACTCTGTAATCTGTGCAGTAGGTCTGACGGGCAATACAGCGGTCATTTATGTGATACTTAAAGCACCCAAAATGAAGACGGTGACCAACATGTTTATTCTAAACTTGGCGATCGCAGATGATCTCTTCACTTTAGTGTTGCCCATTAACATAGCTGAGCATCTTCTTCACTACTGGCCATTCGGCGACGTGCTTTGCAAAATCATTTTAAGCATTGACCACTATAATATTTTCTCAAGCATCTACTTTCTGACGGTTATGAGCATAGACCGGTACCTGGTGGTGCTGGCGACAGTGCGCTCTAAACGCATGCCGTACCGCACATACCGGGCAGCTAAGATAGTCAGCCTGTGCGTGTGGCTGCTGGTAATTCTCATCGTCATACCCTTCACAGTGTTTGCAGGAGTGTACATCAGTCCCGAGCGGAAAAGCTGCGTGCTGAGTTTCCCCAGTCCAGAAAGTTTATGGTTTAAAGCGAGCCGGATTTATACCCTCATTTTGGGCTTTGCCATTCCAGTGTCCACAATTTGCATTCTTTACACCATGATGCTGTACAAATTAAGAAACATGCGGCTGAACACCAACGCTAAAGCACTGGACAAAGCCAAGAAGAAGGTGACTATCATGGTATTCATCGTATTGGCCGTGTGCTTGTTCTGTTGGACGCCTTTCCATCTCAGCACCATCGTAGCGTTGACCACGGACCTTCCTACCACACCGCTTCTTATTGGGATCTCATATTTTATCACCAGCCTGAGCTACGCCAATTCCTGTTTAAACCCGTTCCTGTATGCTTTCCTGGACGACAGCTTCAGAAAAGCCTTCAAGAAGATGTTAGAATGTAGACCTGCCTGAATGTAACAAACTTTAGTGGGTGTGTACATTTCAGTAGGCTCCGTGTAATTAAAATACACATGATTCTAACAGACGATTGTCAGTGTCTTTAAAACTAGTGAGCAGCTCAATTTTGCGTCATTATGTCCGCTATATGGTCAGTTTGTTGAGGTGTCGTTATAATAAAAGCGTATTTTATGGCAGTAAACTCAAATGTGAGCGTTTGTCTCCCTCTTGTGATACGCAAGCGCTTGTGCTCTCTTTATAATACAATAAAGGGACTAGAATATTTTGAAATATACTGTA
Source organism: Botia kubotai (assembly GCA_036877585.1). Taxonomy (NCBI): domain Eukaryota; kingdom Metazoa; phylum Chordata; class Actinopteri; order Cypriniformes; family Botiidae; genus Botia; species Botia kubotai. The sequence goes on along the minus strand of JAZGTI010010440.1, from coordinate 6,941 downwards.
GCAATTTAAAGCTTTCAATAATAAGCTTTAGAACCTTTGATACATGAATTACAAAACTGCGATATCATTGCTGACGTACTGTGACATCATGCATTGCTCAAAAAGCGGTGCTTATGTGTAGAAAATTGTATAGGCCTGCTTTTGTTACATAAAACCATGCAATCATATTACTTAACATGAATGAATACAATTGAAAACATTTATGCTTGTATATATAAAGAGATCTAAGATCTTTAAAACACTGAAATGCTGTGAATCAAGCTTTGATTGCCAATATGCAAATTTGTTATCATGCTGATCAACACAATAAAGCATACTCTTGTGTGTTACATAGCTTTTTAAATAGATGTTGTAAATAAAAATTGAATAAATCTTTCTTTAACCTGTTGCAGATTGTGGCTGAATAATATTGTTACAACAACAGCACAGATCAGTGTTCCTGAAAATGAAGGAAAAAACTGACAAGACAGATTTCTTTTGTTGGAGTTTACATCTTACCAGGACCTCAAACACTGATTAAATGATTTCACTGTAAATTGTTCACATTTACCTTGATAAATTAAAGTGAGAACACAGCTTTTAAAAAAGATGATCATAACTGACAAAGCGGCTGTGAAATTACTAAGCAAAATTATTTTCCATTTGTCCATTTTTTCATACACCAGAAGCTTATAGACGGTGATTGACAGGATTAAATGACTAACTTTCTCCAGAACCTTCATTTATGGTATCAACAGTCTTTCTGTAAGCACATTTTTACTAAGAAGGTTGGAGAAGATCAACATTAAATGAACCACGGTCATGTAATACAACCAATCATCGAACAGAGTACCTATAGCCGTCCCTCACCTCTGTCCCATGGCAGTTTTGCAGCATCCATCCGCCACCCCATCGCCTCACTCTTTGCTAGTATCTCGCACAGTCAAGGATGAGGGAGTACTCTATGTTCGGGCCATATTCTGAGCTCGGAGCCCTCCCACCGGACAGCACTCCAAATATGCTTTTATCATCATTTCCGATTGCATGTTGGTGTGAACTCAGGAACTGTCAGTTCAGCTACATCTCATGTGACAAAAGGCCATATCATTCATAGATATATCTGCCAAACTTGCGCGTGAGTTGTTACCAAACTATTTGAGAATACGTAGAAGCAACGAAGAAAAGCCAAGTCAAGATACTTACAGATGAAATAGTACATTACAATACTACAGTGTGATGATAAAGACTTACAGTACTTACTGTCTGATTGCCTGTCTGAAAAAGACAGACATGTAGACATGTAGACAGATAGACAGAAGACAGACAGACAAATAGATAGATAGATAGATAGATAGATAGATAGATAGATAGATATAGATAGATAGATAGATGACCACAGTTAACAGCGGTTAACTTGTTGCTCAACCGCCATCAAAGAGACTGCATGTTAATTGATTATGATTTTGCACTAGTGGAAACTATGAAGCCATGGTAAAGAAACTTTGTCCACGTTTGTAAATCACAACAGGTAACGAGCAGACATTTTCATATCAGTTAGTGCGCGCAACAGACAGCAGAGGGCAACGTGCGACCACACTTCCTACATATCTCCGCTTTAATTCCTAATCATTTTTTTATTTACTGACTCGTGTTTGAATTATTCGCGACGTCATTAACGACGTTTGCAACTTCCATAAAGTATTCCTTGCCGGTAAATGTTATTTTTGATCAAGGACAATGTTTGCATGAAGCTTGACGCCTTCTTATAATGACTACATGCGTTTTTAACAAAAAGGTTCACAGCCACAAGGTCTAACCCATTCCCACCTAGAAGCAGCTATCATACAAGACTTTACATTTTAAAAGTTCATGAGACACTAGATGGCGATGGTTCATCACTATGTTGCTGCTGTGCACAATTCAACGCCTCTGCGATCTAGGTCCACTTGATGTTAGCCTACAAACTACCACGTGAATCAAAACGTGTCACTGTAATTATACGGCTAAGCAGACTGACAGACATTAAACATTACCAAGGCTGATCCTGTGTCCTCATAATTTTGATGTTACTGAGGCTTCAAAGATAAAGCTCTGATGCTGACTGTCACGTTACTTTGTGATGGTGATTGGGTCTCTTTGCTGCAATTGACTTTGTGACACTCGGTCGCTCAGTCAAGCTTTGTTCCAAACACTACGGCTGCTGGTCTTTGATTTGCCTGTCACCTGTATCCCAGACTGAAGTCCCTGCCGCATCCTGTGTCCACAAGTCAAATGCTCAAACACGCGAAGGGGCAGCCAGTCAGAAACTTCAATTATGCCCCAGCCTCAGCACCCGCACAAATCAATGACATAGACTTGCTGTTGGGGAGATGCATATCCTGTCTGGGGGAATGTGTCTATCTCAGATAAACAGAAAGCCATCACAGAGAGTGATACTGGTGCATTGCTCTGCACCACTGTGTTGAAGTATGTGTTGCTTTTTAGTTATTATCCATAATGTCCATTGCAGATTGATCTGGTGACAGGAGGTCGAAAGTATTCCCATCTTTTCGATTTTATGTAAGATAGTGTTGGTTCAGTGGGTGAAAGCTGTAGACTTGAGCAAGCAAAGAGTGCCAAATGACCTCACTCTGAGAACGCAGAGGAAAATTCTCAGATTTTTCAGTTGTGTTTAATTTAAGTATTAACTTTATCTCCTGAATTTGCTTAGGAGAAAAGTAGAAACAAACGAGACAACTATTTAAATACATTAACAGTACTGAACTGTAAAATGAATTTATATTATACCCAAAATAATCTGGTCTGGGGTATATTTAATGAGAAATCTTTGTGTTCATATTAAAATCTTTAAAAAATATTGACATTTTATTTCAGACTTAGCACATCTGAGCTCCGTTTGTTAAACAAACACCCATTCTGTGTGGCTCTCATCCATATACTGCAATTATCAATTTATGTGGCATTGATTCAGCTGTAAGCAAGGCATATTCTCCGCTCAACAGAAAAAATAGAAACATTTTTACAAAATGACATATTTTAGGGAAATCACAATTCTGAAAGGTTAAAAACAGCTCAGTATGTCAACAAGTCATACGCTCTTCATTTTAAAGACTGATAGAGACCTATTTCATCTTGTGTAACATTTGCCTTTGTCGTCTGTCTATTGATCAGGAACAACTTATTTAAAAACAAAATTGATTACCAACTTACAAAATGTTCGATGCCTCGGCAGTTTGCCTATACTTGCTGAAGACAAATGAGGCTGCTGATAATTGCATTATGCATAAGGATTACAGTGTTTCCATAGCACCCAAAACCAACTCCGGTTCACATTTTTCCCTCCAAGTTTGAAATTAGTGAAACCCTAATTGACTCTTGCCGCATAACATATGGTTACTGTATTTGGCAGATAAAAAACTAAAAATAAAATTACTAAATTGATATTGATTCAAACACACAGACTAATTAATCTACCCCTCTGGTATTAAACTGGAGTGAGAAAACAGCATTGCATGAAGGTTTTAATCTCACTTTATTTGTGAGGTTTTCCTCCAATATTTTGTAAATTCTGCATCAGTGAGGTGCAGGGTTCCTGCACTATTGACCAGAGGTCATCACTGTTTACTGGTGTGTGACAGACATTTTCAGTTTATATTTGGAACAGGGTGAACAGGATGGTGTGTGGGCTTAATGTCTGAGCCTGAGACTAATGCCCTAAACTCCCTCTCACTTTTCAGTTCCCAAGCCCAAACAGCTGAAACCTTGATTACTGCTTAAGGATTTTTAACAATCATTTGAATGAGTTTGCACTTTTAAAGAGCAATTTGTAGCTGATGAAATATTTAACCCAGAATTTTCCATGGCCTTGCCATAACCTTTTGAGGTTTTATTGATTTCCATGATTGGATATCAAACTTTTAAAATTCCCAAAGGTTTTCCGTGGTTTTCCAGTTTTTTTGTGACCGTGGGAAGTCCACCCCCTTACACAGCCTCGTGACCTCTGTAGAGACCCTAGATGCAAGTAATACCTCCACACCAGAGAGAAAAAATATGTCTCCCTGGTGACCTTTAATTTATAGTGACTGTCTCCTGCTTAGCCTCTGGATATGAAGGTGTGTGTGTATGTGTGTGAGAGGCCACATAAGCATTAGTCTACTATACTATTACCCTACATGTCTTCTTGCTGTCACCACATAGCTGATACAGATACAGAGACATTTGGCTAGAGGCATTGTGACACACACATGCGCACATACACACACACACACACACACATAAATGCACAAACAGTACAAACACCAAAAAAGATTTACATCAGCCCATTCATCAGTGGCCCTTCATTGCCTGATAGTGTCCAGACCCTCGGTCAGTATTCTGTCATACCAAAGCATCAGTCATAAACTGTACTATTAGAACCTGGTAAAAGAGACTGGGTCAAGAAATGACAGTGTGGATAGAGATGGAGAAGACCTGATAATTCATGAGTTCCACTAAATGGCATCCTGTGCTAATTAGGAGGAGTAAAGTGTGCTAGTGCCCTTATGAAATGGCTTCATGTGATTGGCTGATGGTTGCACTTAAATAAAATATCTCCCATTAATAAGAAGATGAAGGCTTTCTTCAATCTGTTAATGTGTGACCTCTGTTGGTTGTGCATATCAAGCAGGGATGGAGCGCTACATTATTGATGTGTCACTCTTCAGTCAGTTAAATAAATCTTTTAAAATCAATACACAATGTTTGGGTTTGCTAATGTCTATATAATGTATCATTTACAATCATTTACTTGGCAGACACTTCAGTTTTGTTTTGGCATTTTGTGTGTTCTCCGGGAATCCAACACATGGCCATCACATTATTAGCTTATGCTCTGTTAGCTTAAGCAATAGCAGATAAAATTGGTATTGTTCTGCCAGCCAAAAAACGCTTTTTGTTGAACCTCAGTGATAGAACATATAGTTTAGCGAGCGCCTCAGTTTGCTTTAGTAGTGTCTCTTGTTGTTGAATGTACATCTTGTTTTTTAATCTCTCTGATTATTCCAGTACTTAAGTACTGCAATTTCATCAGCTCTGGGTTATAAACTCTACCACTGCTCTTCACTCCAGCCAAAATACCTCCAGTCTCACATTCTGTATAACACCTTTTGCCCAAGTGAATGAATTTAAACCCACTCTGTCATCACAGAAAGCTAGCTAAAGAAATAAGACAGAGCAATATGGTATGTGTCCTTGGATATATTTTTAATTAGTTCTGTAATAGATGTTTCACAGTAAAACTGGGGGGCACTTTATGTCTTCACAAAGGCAGAAATCTATGCCCATTGTTGTGTGTTCTTAAACGTTTCAGACTGTGTTCCTTCAGTCTCAATTTCAGTGTTGAGATGAACAATGAATAAACAATGAACATTCAAATTCATTGAAAGGATCTGCTGGGAAATCCACACAAAAGCGTTGAACTGCATGCCACAGTTAAAAGCGAAATGAATTTCATCCAGCTCTCTGCAGTGAATTGTCAGTGAAACAATGCGCTCGTTCATTTACTTATGCTGTCCGTGAGTGTGGTTTTAAATTGCTACATACAATCGCTCCAAAAGCAATTGCATCAATATCAAGGTAACATTATTGTCAAGTTAATTTTACATTTCACTGCATTCTGTTTTGTTAGATTCAGTTTCTTTTTCATGAACAGACACACGCGTTGGTGAATTAGACAGAATGTCTTTATCTCCCACATATCATTCAGTTCCACAATGCAGTTTTATGTTAACATCTACAGAAAGGCTGAATGGGTTATCAGGGGAAACTACATACAGAACTAGTGCAAAACTATTCTGGCTATTAAATTCCTAATTACATCATAGTTAGGCCCAAGGATATTCCTGCATGAAAATGGGTGACCATAAAAAGGGTTGTTGTGTTAAAGGATCTTAAAAGCATCTCAATATTTCTTTTAAAAATACATCTACAATACTTCAAACAGCAACATCAAAACTGTAGCCTTCAGGCCTTCAAAGCCAAGTCATTCTCTTGTAACCTGGTGACCTACCCTACATGACGGTTTGCTTGCTCCAGTGATGTCAGATCTGTTCCGTGCTGCACTGAATTGTGAAGGACAGAATACAGATGCTGTTGCAATGACCTCTGAAGGTTCCTGCAGAAAACATGACACAAAGTTGTCAAAGCTTGAAGGACACTAATTATACACTGATTTAATGATGTGATTGTAAGCGTAACTGTTCCATTGATCTGTGTCTGTTTGAGTAATGTAACACACATATTGAAGCATTTCTATGTCTTTTGTGTCTTGCTCTTATCACCTTCCCCACTTTCCTGTTTCAAAATATACAATTACTATAAACCACAAATAATCTTAACTTAGCCTGTTCAGATCAATTATTCAAAGGCAATGTATTCACGATAAATAGCGCCTTCTGTTCCCATAACAATTTAAATTTAACTTGTCTATAACAAACAAAGAAAAACAATTTATTCTACCTACGCTTCCCATTAGAGGTGAAATATGGAAAATATAATTCAAGAGACTGCCACCATGATATATAACAGTCTCTGCTCCTACAGGGATTATAATTATAAACAGAATTTGACATGAGGGTGATTAGATAACTTTTATTTCACTTTTATTTAATTAACTTTTATTAATTATTGCATTCTTCTACTTCTTCTTTTTATACATTCAGAACCTTCCACAACATCACAAACAATGAAAAGTAAAAATCACTTACATATACAGAAATACAGTAAACTGTATGTCGATGAGTTAATTCCTGTATTTTTGTGTACTTTATATATATATATATATAGAGAGAGAGAGAGAGAGAGAGAGAAATATTTGGACAATTAGAAATTAGAAAACAGTCGGGTTACTTGACTGTAACCTTGTTCCCTGAGAAAGCGGAACGAGATGCTGCGCTGCTAAGCGCTATGGGAAAACGTCTTTAGAT
>JAZGTI010010439.1:0-17686 GCA_036877585.1 Botia kubotai | reverse complement strand
GTAACCCCCCCAACTCAGACTTTAGTTTCACAAGTGCTTTTAAAGAATACAATTACAGTGACTATCATCCTTATAACGCAATCATTACACAACATGCTGTCTGCTCTAATATACCAAAACAAGACAGACGCCATGATAGATATGGGACATGCTTCCATGGCTTCTATATGGAGCGCACACACATAAACACACACACCATCTGTCCAGGGCTGAGTGAAACACAATTCATCTTTTACTTAGTCAAATTTTGACCACTATAAATGAATGCAGCTCACTAATTAGACACCATGTCCAAAGACAAATGTAGGGCACATTTAAATTTCTGTTATTTTTTCACAATTTAATATTTAATATAACTTTTTATTCATTTATTTCTCATTATACATTTTTACGGTATGGACCCAAAACACACACAAAAAAGACATAACAAATGTTAAAATAAATGCTTCACTCTGAGTAAGTACAGACAGACTACCAGCAAAGTACAGACTACCAGTAACAACCAAGTTAGGACCCAATAATTACATCAAACTCAAAATTATTTTACTATATTAAAACTTGTTGCTAAACATTAAAAGCCTATAAGCAACTGTAACATAATAAGTAAATGTCAGAACTTGGGTGGATAAATTAACTGGATTAACTGTCTTTCTCTGCTGTGCTGAAGTCATGCAGCCAAGCTACAAAACAGCAGGACATAACCCTTAAATTATTACATTAAAGGTGTTAAAAAAGAAAGAAACTACTACTCATACCAAAGAGAACTGCAAAACCAATGACTGTATTCAAACAAGTATTACATGCTCTCTCTTCCATGCATCAAACAAGCAGGTGTTACATTGTAACAAACATTCTGTTATACGCAATGGCATTGGTTTGGGTGCGGCTAGGTTACTCAAACAGATTACAAATGGGATTAGTTACACCAGTGAAATTAGAACTGTAGTTTTAAGTAACTCTGCAGATACTGAACATAAATGCATTTTACTGCAGATCTTGGGTATATTATATATTTACAACAAAAAAACAGCACAAAAAGAACAAACACATTACCTTTTTTATTATGCATTCTAAGATAAATATACAATACATTTGTACAAATGAACAGCAAACTGCTTTAAGACTGATGCATATAAAAATATATTTATATTTCGCACATCATCAGAGTTCATCAAATCTGAAAACATCAAATCTCTGGGTATCTAAAAACAAGACAAAAAAACTTCAGATGTTACATAAATGCATCAATTTGAACTTCGACCCCAAGAACAAACAAAATGCATTGATATATTTGATTATCTATTTGAGCAGTAAGGTGTGAGAGTCTGTGCAATATTATGACTGTGTACAGCTAAATGGATTGTTGGGCACAGTGCATGATGGACTACATAATGAAAGAAAGCTTTAATGTTCATAACTTTTTAAGAATGTCTTTTTCCAACCAATGGAAAAAGGATGAGATAATTTTGGAAATGATAAGATCATTTTGAAAATGATATGATAATTTTAAATTTTTAGTTAAACTATCCCTTTAAGCAAAAGTTCAATTATTTTTCAAATCGATATACTGTACAATAGAAGATCATTATTTTATTGGTGCTGCTTTAAGAATTGGTGGTGTAGGTATATATGTGAGAGATTGTTTTTTTCCTTTTCTCTCATTACCCTTTTCTTCTCTCAGCGCTCCAGCTGGTCCTGTTGCAAATACCTGGAGCAGTCCGACACTTTCTTCACCTCACTGACATTTAAACTCTCAGAGCACATAGGGCACACTGATTCTGTCTCCAAGAGTCTGAAACAAACACATACACATGTAGAACATCAGTGAATGGATGAGAGGAAGCGGATGAAAGGTTGGGTGCATGGATGGCTAAATGAATGCATGGATAGATGAATAGGTGAATTAATGAATGAATGGGGGGATGGATGAACAGATGAATGAATAGGTGGATAGTGAGTAGAGCATGCATGGATGTATGAACAGGTACATTGTCTTTACACTGTCATACTGCGACAGCCCTTTAATGAAAAGGCATGTCAGACGCTGCGATTTTGAATGTGAAATGCGTTCTTGCTGCCCTTGTGAGGGCATTAAAGGGCATTCAAGAGGGCATTTAAGAGAGGGCATTAAAGAGTCTGGGTAAATGCATCCTATACATGCAGCAAAGGTACAGTGTAAAAACTGCTTTAGATAAGAAAATGATTGCCTCATACTGCTGTATGAAGGTTTCTGAATAGGGTCAAGGCCCCTCTCACACAGCAGAGTTGTCCCATGTGACATGAATGAAAACATGATGGATGGAAGAGACTTACTGAGTGAACTGCGAGTAGAGAGCTGGGAATTCACAATGCGGACAGACACACCAGTCCTCCTTGACCAAATGACGACCCTGAGAAAGATGATACACACACATCAATCTGACATGCAGCATAATCGCGTGCATCTTTGTACACACACTATGAGGTTAAGTCAAGTTAACTGTCATTACTCTCATTGTAGTCAAGAGTGAATCTAGAATGAAATATAGCAGAGATAGCTGAAACAGGACCTGGTGACGTTTACACCAGAAACCGAATTAGCAAGTTGCTTCAAAGAGCTATTTGTGTTCACACAATGAAGCGACAAGAAGGATAAAGTTATGTCTGCACTCACTGTTGCGATACAGTACGGCAGATTGTTTTTGCAGCCGGGACAGAGCAGCTCGCAGTCAGGCAGGCTGAAGCTGCAGTAAGGACAGGGTGAACTTTCTTCCTCCACTTCAGAGGTGTCTGGACGTCTGATGGACAGAAGAAAAAGAGCTTTAGGGGTCACTGATGGGGGTCACTGTAATAGCAGAGACATTTTATAAACTGTTCTCAAAGCAGTTTGCAAATCGAAATATTTCTTAGAATACACAAGACCCACAATACAAACTGGGGGGTACATTGGTTTCAATTCCTAACTTACCGGACCATTGCTTCAATTTTCTTTTTGTATTTGAGATCGATCTTGTTACGGTATTCTGGTCTCATCAGCATAGAGGCAAAACTAAAGGCAGAGTTCCTCAGTCCGGCACGATGACATTCAATAACGGCCGATGTGAGGATGGGAACAATATCTGTGGGCCATAAACATACAGACAAATGAAGATATGCTACATTAAGGGTGAATTAAGAGCCCCTCCCCCAGGAGAAGCCTACAGAATTACTGTAATTCCAAAAACTGTAACACCCAAGGAAGGAAGTCAATAGAAGAAATGCCTCAATATACAGACTAGACAGTGTTTGTGTAAAAACAGCCCATCTTTTAATAAATGGACTGTCTAGCTGTTGATCTAACCTGTTAATTTATAATATCAGGTTTGCTATGAAATATTCAGTGTGGATTGAGTTCTATGTGAAAGTTACTATGCAAAAACTATTTTACATACTGTAGCTGTTTAATAATAGCTATGAGAACAGGGTGCATGTGTGTGCGTGTCTGTGGGTATAAATGAGAGCCTCACGGGACGGGAATTTGCTGATGTTGTTGGATACACGAATAAGCATTCGCGCCCCCTTTAAATGATCTCCTCTTTTAACGTGGATCTAAAAAAAGAATGAAAAACAAACATGTGAAATGTCTCAGAACTGGTAATAAATCATGATCCACATCGAGGTCCACATGGAATCTGCACTGCACAATAAATTCAAGAATTTTTCCTTTGGCCCTTAAATGTTTTTTTTTCAGTTTCACTCATTAAATATATATATATATATGTGTTCCTGCTGTTTATTGGGGCCCCTGCATGTACAAAATGTGAATAACATGTTTTTAAAATGTATATAAATGTATTGTTTTAAAATGTATATATGTTTTGTAAAATATATCAATCAGCTACAAATATTGTGTTATAGTGTAATACTATAGTTCATTCAGTTTCAACATATCTACCATTATTCTGCGTAATTCAGCATGAGAAACTGTATACATTTTGTGTGGATCCTCATGAGAAACCCGGGAACTTAACTGACATGTCTGCTTCTCACCTTCACCAGTATGTAGCTGTGCAGGATCATCAGGTTTGTGGCCATCTCTGCTGGGATTTTAATCTGCTGTGTTTGAAGCTCAGAGTACATGCTGAACAAAACGTCATGGGCATTCCTGTAGTTTCCTAAAACAAGCAACCCACACATAAGTGTTTCAGACTCACTATAGGAATCATGCAAATTTGAAAATGGCACAAATGCGCCTCAACTTCAGTTCTTAACGCAATTTGCACTGCACAATTCCTCATCTTGCAGACTGTTTCCGAGTTCACGGCTATGGAGGATGGAAAACAGTGCTGTGATCAGGCATGCTGGAACTGTGTATCGTTGCTCTACTGCTGTGACCCATACATCTAAATGAGCTCTTTAAAATGCAGAACATATACATGCCTGGATATATGACCAGTTATGAGGCTATTGTCCGTCATTTGATTATCATTTGATGAATCAATGAATACACAAATGCTTTAAAAAAAAATTAATTTTCCGTGGGTAGTAATAGTGCAATGTTAATTGCATTAGGCTAATAGCTTTGACTTAAATAAACTGAATCAATACTAAGCCCTATTTACAAAGACAGGACGTGTTTGAAATAATGACTTTGTTTGTATTTGAATACTTGCATTCACAGTGCGGCACTAAAATGGTTTGGACAGCATTGGTTAAAGTCAGTTGCTGGTGGTTAGTGAATAATGAAGAGCAGAGTTTGTGAAAATACAACATGCAATTATTTAGCAATTGTGCTTCATAAGGCTGTAAGTATATGGATAACCGAACAAATAGGACTGAAAGGCTAAATCAGACCTGCAGATTGCTCCTCCCTGGCGATTATAATAGCAGTTCTTGCTGCCTCTCTGTACTGTTTGAGAGCCATGTACAACCGGAACAGATACTTTGCATCCTAAAAGAGAGTGGATACAATAAATATTATTTAGTTATACATTTAATTTTTAGAATTTAAATTTAATTACAAATAGTTTAAGTACAAATAGACCAGCAAACATCTATACATCAAACATCCTCATTTGTAAGTCGCTTTGGGTAAAAGCGTCAGCTAAATGACTAAATGTAAAGGTAAACATACTACATCAGAATCAAAACATTTCCAAACATAGCTCATACAACTACAACGCAAACACATACACGCGTGGTCTTAACAGAAGACAATAAACTAGAGGAACTATACTAAAACCTAGGACCATCAATCAATTAAAGGTGAACTATGCAGTACTTTCAATTACTATTTGTAAACAAAACTTTCAAGCATTTGCCCATGGCTCCTCCCCTGTATGTTGTTATTGGCTGGGGTCTACACACACACACTGGTCAAAGGATGCCTCCCAGAAACGTCTCAAACAACCCAAAAAAATTTGTGACACAAACACCACCACACACTTCTAGCAGATTATAAGTAAAGATTATTAAGAGGAATTATTTTTTATGAGTCCAAACTTAACTTAACTGGAAAATTCTGCATAGTGCACCTTTAACAAAGGCAATCGCATTCATAAAATAACATTCTGGATTACTTGCAAAAAATGACATGAATCAGGGCTCTCAATCTGATGCATTAACTCAAGGCATGTTTTTTTGGCTGTAATTATTTGTACTAAATGAATATTTAAAATTGATCGCTCTACTATAAAAGCACATACACTTCCACATTTAGAAACACACACACAGAGCACACACTGCTTCTGCTGGAACACCACATGGGGCAGTATGAGCAGATGCAATGAGCTACTCACAGCGAGAGACTACACACATGCAGTGACATGCGAGAGAGTGAGAGACAGAGAGAGAGAGAGATGGAGACAGGATAAGTGGCAGATGATGAGCATAACAACAAAGGGAACCAATCGGAAAAAGGTAGCAATGAAATATTAACACATGCCCACGTTTCAAAAGGAGGCAATCGTTTAAAAAGACATGATGAAGTAAAATGCTGCTTGGAGCCATTAGATCATTTTTAAGTGTTTTCTGATTTAATACAGCAGTAATAAAGAGGTCATGTTCTAAAACGTTGTTCCATAACAACATGAAGGTTTCATAACATTGGAAAGGATCTGCAGAGCTGAAGGTGCTACTGGTTTTGTAACCAGGAACAGGACAATGTTTGGTAGACTTCTCCAATACCTTATTTTTATTGTTAACTGTAATATTAACATCTTTTATATTCCGACATTCAGAAACTGCAGTGTTTATATTACTTCCTCATTACTTCACTGTAAGCGATTGGGTCAAGTTGCTGAACAAGTTGCTGTTGCACCTGGCTGTTAATTAGGCATAATTGATGTGCAGTAATGTAAATACACTAACAAGCTGTGTCATCACTACCATAAATATAAATAGTTTAAAAAAATGGTACTATACCTTTGGCATTCCATCACTTTCCCCCATCAGGTAATCAATGAGCTGATTGGTTAGCGCTTCGTCCTTTGCTTGCCCTACCTGAAACAATAATCATTATCATCATCATTATCATCATCATAAATTCCTTTCCAGCAATTCTTGTTACACTAGACATAATCACCCTGAACCTTTTCCTTACATTATACATTATTGGCATTATCTACATTATGGCCCTGTATCTTATTACTGCACTGATATTAATATAAAAGATACTATGGCAAGGTTATAAAGCTATACAATTTTATTAACTGTAATAAAAAAAATACAACTTTTGTGATGGCTGAGTTTACTTATTTTACAGCATAGATAACTGTATACTTGTTTTTTGCTAACCATAATTACAAAAATATACCATTGCTTATGTTCCATCAATTCTAACCCCTCCAACTGCTTTATAATGCAAACACTAATATTGAATGATTAGTCATCAGTGTGTCATGCATCCCTGTTTATGATGAATGATGCCGACTGAGAATGAATTTGTTGCTCTCCAGCTGTACTCACTGTCTCAATGGCCATCTCTATAGCCAAACTATCATCAGAGCTTGGACATTTCAAAAAGTGCTTCAGGGCCTGTGTGTGAGACAGAGAACAAAACAAAACAGGTATTAATAAGCATTTAATGACAAGTAATGAGCACAGTCAGCTGTGTAAAGAGTCCGTCTGGAAATAATAAGTAAATAGAAAGAGGCAACAAAGCGTGACAAAGTTAAAGACTGCAGAGGGCGTGAGGCAAATGAGTGACACAAATTTGCCTCAAAAAGAGGGACAAAAAAGTCTTGTACCCTGCTGTACTGCCCACACTTCTGAAAGAACTTCCCAGCCTGAAGATGATTCTTCTCTCCCTCGAAATACAGCGCTATGCTCTGATAGTCCTCCGTTGTTGCCTCTGTACCTGGAGGATGGAAATGAAGAGCTAAAGTTAGCCATTTTCAGAGCTACCTTGCACAATAGTGACAACCTGAAATTTGACATTTGCAGTACACATATGGCAGAAGCTATTATCCCATTGTAAAATTCCAGGTATACATTTTATCAGTATGTGTGTTTCCTTGGAATCAAACCTATGTTCCTAGCACTGCTATCGCAAGCAGTTGCTCTACCAGATGAGCTAATATTAATGTCAAAATTGTTTCAAGTAAATATAAGACAAACAAATATATCATAAAACCCACTGCTAATACTTTTAATTTTCACACCAAAATTGGTATCACTTCGCTGGCTTTAATTAGTTTTGTTAATAATATTACAAAAGCGAATGGAAAGTTCCTTTGAGTCCATAGGGAAAAATTCCAAATGTTAGTACCAATTAAAACGATATTCCCATAAAGATTTTGGTTGCAACATTTTAATTAGTTTTTCATTTTAAAAGCGTCCAGGGACATGGAAAAACATGGCAACATCAGCTCTTGTAATGAAATTATGTAAAAAGTCACAAATATGCTTACTCAGTTGTGACATTGTTACAAAAAACAAACACATGATAAACATTATTAAAAAGATGAGTTTACTTTTTAATCCGATATAATTAGACATATGCGTTCAGAACATGACATGTATTAGTAGCAATGACCCAAGCGTGAGATGATCTCACCGATGATGTCAGCGTAGATCTCCATCTGACCGTGCTGCTGAGCGAGCTGAAACGCTTCGTCACTGCAGCGCGACAAAACCAGGAACTGGATCGCTGATCCATAATCACTTAAACGCAGGAAAAACCTGCAATCGCACAACATACTAAATTATCACAGGTGCACAATCCTAATAATCTCAGTATAATAATAATCTAATCTAACCTAATAATCTCATTTCAAAGGTGAATGCGATTAAACTACGTATATACATATTTTAAATCCCAGTTAATAGACAATTGTAGAGTGGTGGAATGAAAGAGACATTTATTTAAAATATAAGAACATAAAATGTTCAAACAGGGAACACTATCCAAAATCTATAATGGGGTGTGGTGTCCTCACAATGCTTGAACATTTTAAAATGAATGGGAGTGCATACAGTAGGAGTTTGGTCCAGGTAAGGGCTGGGTCTGAAAGTGGTTTTACTTCAGCAGATCATTGTGTACAGTGGCTCATACATGACCAAACGTGCTTCCCGTCCTGCTTACCTCCACAGCAGTTGTACATGAAGAATGTTAATAATCATTAGCACACAGATTTAGAGATTCTTTCTTGACTGACCTGGCCACCATCTTGGCTCCCTCGATGGATTGAGATTCTCGTACGATGCGAACAGCTTCCTCAGGGTTGTTAAGATGCTCCAGCAGAATACGAATGACATTGTCCCAATCTCGTGCACTTTCATATGCCATCACTGCCTCTTTATATCTATAGATATACACAGACAGAGTTTCTAATGTGGCTGAGGGCATGATTGACAGCATATTATCTGTACTAGGTCTTTTTAAGTGTCTTGATGGTGATTATAGAGTAATTTATAGAGGGCATACTTGAGATTCAAAATTCTTAAAAATGACAAATAGTATATGGTCATATCAAGATTTATGCACTGGCCAAACACTTTTATCAAAAGTGACTTTTTAAGGTATACATTTTATCATTCCCTGCACACCCTAAGAATTGAACCCATGACTTTGGCGTTACCAGCTGATTTACAGGAAATGGAGTGTTTAGTTAAAATATTTGCATTGTATATAATACATACTTTCCATCAGCTTCCTTTGCCTTAGCATACTGTAGGTGAATTTTCGGGGAGGTGACGTGAGGTAGGAGCTCGCCCACCTTAGCCCTGACATTAAGAGTTTAAAGGTTAATGTTCAGTTACAAATCATAAGATTGTTCCTTAAAACATACCACAAGTTCAAATCTGTGATGTTTTTGTTGTGATGTATTACCAGTTTTTGCAGCGTATGTAGACAGAGGCAGCTTTGTCATAGTACTGGCCTTTCTCATACAGCTGAGCCGCTTCTGAATATTGCTGCATACAAAATTATTCAGCCAATAAGAATGATTGCGAACATACAGAATGTTATGCTCTAACAGAGGTGAATGAAGAATGAGAGATTTGGATGTTGATGAACACACACACACACCTTCATGCTCTCCAGAATGGCTCCACAGTCTTTCTTCAGAGATCTGCTGGGGTGTTTGATAGCCTGGTTGGCGCCTCTGCGAATGTCGCCCATACGAATGGACATACGAGCCACTCCAGCCAGACAGCTCTCATCATGATCCTGGAACTACACACACATGCGTGAATGAGGATCTACTGCCTATGTGCTAGGTACATGCTAAGGTCGCTAATTTTGATAAAAGATTAAATTTGTTAATTTATATAAAAGACACAAGATAAATAAAAAATCAGATAAATAATAAATGAATAAGAAAATAAAAGATCCAATTAACAACCAATTAACAACATCCAATTTTCTGAAAAAAAAAAATGCAATATAGTGCACACCACTAGTAATGTAAAGTTGATCATAAATAAATAAATAAATCACACTCACCTTGTTGTTTCCTGTTATGCCTTTCTCATAGTGAGCCAGTGCATTCACATAATCTCCACTAGAGGGTGACACAACAGAATATTACATTGCTACTAGAGATACAGGTTTCTCAATTCAGCTCCTGGAACAAAATCATTGTCCTGCAGTGTTTAGCTTCAACCCTGATCAAACACACCCGCCTGGGATTTCCAAGCAATCCTAAAGACCTTGATTAGCTAGTTCAGGTGTGTTGATTAGGGCTGGAGCTAAATGTGCTAAATGTGATGTGTGTAATGTGTCTGCAGAACATGCTGACTCACACAAACTCCAGCTGTATGGCATACTCTTTAGAAATGAAGGGAATCTCCTCAGGGTCTAGTCTTTTAGCCAGCTGTAATGCACTGTCCCAATGCTGTAGGTCCCTTCTCATCTACACACATACAAAACAACACAACTGCTGGTGTTACACTGCTTAGACTTGGGAAGTCTAATAGATTTGAATGGATACATGTTAATGCATGGATTTTATGTGCCTATTTTACCTCCAGGGCAGCCATAGGATATGAAGACATGAGATACAGGTCTTGTGCTCGGTTGTAGTCATTGCAGAACATGGCCAAATGACCAGCCAACAAATTCTGATCCTCTATTCCCTATTAACACAGTTGAGAAAAAAAACTCTTTAATATGTAAGAGTCTAAGCCTTTTCAGCAGGGGTGAGGGGGTAAGCTGTGCCAAGTGCTACTGTACTTACAGACAAGAAGAAATGAGAAAGAGGTCAAATTAATGCTCTTAATTCTGATTTAGTTCTGGTAGGTTTCCTTAGGAGGTAACTGTGTCATGTCAAAAAGTAGGCTGAATTATTAGTGTATATATGAATGAATGAAAAACAATTCACTAATGCACATCTCATTGCAGACTCATTTTGCTGCATATTAACAAGCCAGGAAAAGGTTCAATGTTTAGAATACTTGAGAGAGTAGTAAAACAAATTACATTTTGAAACAGAATCTAGTAGTAGTATCAGTATTTGTTATAGTGCTTTTTCATGTTTGCTTTGGCATAACCCTATTTTAACTGCCATGTAAGGAAAAGGCAACTGCCCTTCCTACATTTCTTGGTTATGCTACAAAAATGATCTTTTGCTTGATTTAATAGGGCAGTACAGCTTATCCACTGACACATCTTACCACCATCCTCCACTTCAGACACCCAGTCAAACACACAACATGCGGTCACACCTTGATGTCCTCAAGGGACATGACCATGCCAACGTTCCCCATTGTACGGTACACCCTGATGGCCAGTTCCACCTCCATGTGGTGCAGACATGCCCTGCCAAGCTCACCCCAGGATTCAACACTGTTCTGAGCTTTACATATTTCCCAGGCATCAGAGAACCTACACACATACACATCAGACTGAGTTCTGAACCTTGTAGAAGAAATCCATTAAAACTGGTTGGAATCACATGTTCTATGCCTCAAACAAATCTATGTTTTTAAAAGTGCATTTTAGGTTCGTATTGCCAGCTTATGTGTTGTATTTTGGATGTTCGAAAGTGTTGTGTTTTGAATGTTGGCCCAACAGCACAGAACTAATCATCACAAAAATCTGAACCACCATAAAAATTCATTGTTGTCTAAAATGGTCTTCTCAGTAGGATTACTTGGCTAGATGTAGGTATATCAAATTAAACTGACTTGGCATGAAGTGGCTTAGTGAAAATACCTCTTGAGCATGATGGCCTGTTGCAATAAAGACTGGAGTTTTTCTTTGCTGGTATCACTGAGTGGGTTGTTGAGGAAGGCGTGCGTGTTCAAAACCACACTGTTAATTTTGCCACTCTGGGTTTGACATGTCAGCTCTCCGTTGTACAACAGCAGGGGCTTATGGGAAAATGGCAACTTGGTGGCACCAACTAGAATCACTTTAGAGCCTTATAAAAGAAACACAAAATTACGTTGTCTATCACGTAACCAAGATGACTAAAGATGTAAATCAAGAAATCAGTAAAAAAAATAAGATTTTACAATTTAATTTTAAAACATATAAGACATATGAGAATATATCAAATATATATGAGAACGTCTGAAACATAATCAGTAATTTTAATGATTTCCATTCATATTAATGATAAATCAATGTAATAATTTTGTTTTACCCTGTATGGTGTCTTTGTGGAATGCATACGTGTAGACTTTGTCCTCCTCATATGCCACAAACACACCCTTACTGCTGATCCAGTTTTCCCACAATACCCCTTTAATGGCAGGAGAGAAATCTGGGATCTCAAACAGCAAATCATTCACCTACAGGAAAAACATTAAGTTTATTAGTTTGACACTAATCCTGTAATGAATGCATGTATTAGTCATGTAAATACAGTATACAGTTATTTGTGTTTACCGGGCAGTATAAGAAGCCATCACTCTTTTCGTCAATAAAGACGAGTCGTGTTCCGTTGGGGTCGGGAAAAACTTTGCGTACACCCACTGTGTGCCGAAACTCATTCACACTCTGCCAGTCCTCTAAATAGAAACACTGAATTAACCCCGTCTAAGATAAAGAACAGACAGAAAAAAAAGGATAAGCGGACAAAACATGACTGAGACAAAGAATAATATAAATAGTTACTGAACTCTATTGAACTGCTATTTTCTAAATATAACTACAGCTAAAGACCCTCCTTTAGCCATGACTATATTCACATATTCATGTCATGTCAATCTTTTCAATAGCACATAATAAATATATTAAGGACATAAATTTTAATTAAAAAGCTATTTTTTAATTCAATAAGTACCATATAGCCAGTAGGTCCTTATATACCAGAACCAGATTTGTGTGCCATTTTGATAGTTTTTTGATAAGCTATTTTGAAATTTGAATTCTGATCCGATTCTGATTCAAAGTCAAATTTAAACTGAATTTGATGGTAGCAATCAGGGCACAGTATTATAATTAAGACAGTAGCTTTAAAATGGAATAAACATTGTCCTACAACATATGTGGTATTTCAGCAGATGTTAACAATCATTTCAATTTAATTTTAACTTCTTGAGTGTGAAGATGTTTTACATCACAGCTATTACTATATTGTGTATTTTATCACAACTTAAACTTTATAACCAATCAGCATCATTTAATAAAATGGCGTAAGTGTTAAAAGATTATACAAATCATGTATGTGAATGACTTACATCAGTGCCATAATACAGGAACTCGGTGGTGAGTGCATGACTGAGGATGCGATATTTCTGATCGGGTTCTGGAAACAGTTTTGTCTGTCTATCCTCCTGAACAACCTGCTCATCTCCATCAATCTTTCAAACACATACATCAATTAGAAAAAGTTAATCAGTAGAAAAAACTGATATGTATACTTTTAATGATATACTGATATATAAAAAACTTTAATTATCCTCCTACCACATGCAACTGGACTTTCCCTTCAAACAGGGCTGCGGCATAGTCACAGTTCAGACACATGCTGGCCACTGTCCCTAAATACTCTGTGTCCTTTACACGCTCCACTCCTGAAACACAAAGACAAGTGTAAACAGAGCACTTCACTTCTATATGTCAGTTCACTTCTGTTACCTATGACTCTTGCAGGAGTAACATGCGTTTATACTGTTTCAAACTCACCACTGTCTCCTAATGCATAAAACCAAGCTCTGTTATTCATGCCCACAGCAACGTGATATGGTCCCACAGCAATAAAACTGGGTTCCACCTCCACTGCAATGGCAACAGGGGACTCCTGAGATAAAACACCAAATCCGAGACATTTATTTAAGCTACACTTTTACATTTCACAAACATGAGTGGTGCTTGCCCATGGAAGACGGGATGCTTATGATTGGTTGTCACCAGGGCATTAGTATGGAGCAGCTGTGTTTCTGTGGCTCAGTTGGTAGAGCACTGTGTTAGCAGCATTAATGTAAATAAATGTACTAAGCGAAGTGGTTGCTAGGGCATTGCTAGGGTAATCTAAGTGTATGTTTTCACCCTGTTTATTAACCACCATTGTAAGCCTGACTGCTTGCCTTATCAAGCACCACTAATCAGTTAAAACCCATATAAAGACTGTACTTATGTGCATAAGTAGGTCAGTATGAATAAGTATCTTTTATCTACTTATTCATTAGCTTTTATTAAGAGTTTGTTCATGTTTAAGAAGTATACATGTCTGTCTCCTCACCCCTTCTACTTGGTTGGCGACTGTAACCTCCAGCAGGGATGTAAGATAGGCGATTCTCGTGCAACTGCTGTCTCCCAATATGGGCAACTTGGTGAGGAAGACATGCAAAGTGCCCTGCTGAGAGGAAACAGCTAACAGCTGCCCATCATCAGTCCAACACATCTGATCAAGACCTGAGTGAGATACACACACTGGGGGTTTAACAAAGAACAATGCTTTTTACAAACACACATAGTGCATAAATACACATCATTAATGCTCTGATACCTTTGGTCTCTTCATCCAGACTGACTATAGCATACATCTCCTTCAGATCAGTCAGGTCATGTATCTTTATACTGACACAGACACATAACAGTGTTATCTTACATGATCATATACAGACATTGCTCTAGATAAAACAGGTTACACTATATTACCAGAGATGGTCTGGACTACAAAACCTGGGAGCATACAAACATCTAATGCAAAGATATGTGAATTAATAAAAACTTACCAGTTGTCACCACAGGACGCTGCCTTATTTAGTGACTGTGATATGGCGATGCTGGTCAGACTGTCCTTGTGATTATGAGCTTGAAACAGCTCTTGGCCAATCTCACGGATATGTGTGGAAATGACCACAAAATAACCATGTGAAAATCCAATCATTATATACCCATCCCCATACCTATAAAGAGAGACATAACAACATAAAGCCTCTCACTTTAGTATTTAAGTACATCTGTGTGTGTGTGTTCGTGTGTGTGTGTGTATACCAGCGATAGGAGATTATGTTGCCATAGCGCTGCTGGAAGGCCAGTTCTATAGGGTTATCCGGATCATTCAGATTGAACAGAAACAGGGTTTTCTTCCCCAAAGCCACACTCACCTGCAAGGTAAAGGTCATTTAGTTATTCTGTTAACTGTTATCAAACATTTAGTTTCATATTATTTTCTAGGCCTGAGGTATTTTACATAAAATGAACAAGATTGGAAAAAACAAACATAAACTGACACATTTTTAAAAATCCATCCTCCTTAAAAATACATGAATTCCAGAAATTAACTGGCATTACCTCATTACTTTATTTAAAATGTTTTAATTTTATTTCCAGCAAAAATAACTATATTGTTATATATACTAGTACAGTGATACGAGATTCTGATCATACCGCCCATTTATACCTGAATGATTAGTAGTAGAAACTGAGGTAAATGAGTTAACATACAGTGCTTTCTCCTGGTGATGATCTCTCATCCGTTTTCATCACAGAGAACTGAACGTCTGCAGGGTCTGCCCTCACGGAGGTCTGACAAAGACACATTTTAAACCCTGTTGATGTTTCTGAGCTTTGCATGAACAGACATAATACCACAGGGTCTCTCTGCGACCCACAACCTCAAACGTACTTGTCGAATAGTGTCGCCCTCATGATTGCTGACTGTTATGCTTCGGTCTTCACTGCCCAGAGCTAAGAGGTTCTGAGAGCTCCAGCAGCCACATGTAATTTTCTTTGTATGCTTACCTACAAATATGAAATGGATGACTTCATTTGTATAGCATTTTATACAATACATATTTTAAGGCCTCAATTTCACTATGCCTATACAAGGGTGGCTTGGATTTACCCAGAACAGGAATCTTTCGTGAAGTTTGCTGGTTGTAGATGAGCAGGTTTCCTTTAGATGTGCCAACAGCCAATAGTGGCCCACTTTTAGACCAGAGCAAAAAAGACGTCTGATCTCTGTGGAAACCATAAAATACAGACAGAATGAAGTATCACCTTAACCACAAGCTGTATGCAATAGTTGGTGCATACTCAATAACACATTCTCTCTCTCACCTCATACCACTGTCCAGCTGTGAGGTTTTGTTGACATTGGCATCCCATAGATAAATGGAACTGGACTTTTCAGCAATCACAGCCAAAATATCGCCATCTTTATCCCAGTCAAGAGAAACACAATTCCTGCACACATACACACAAACAACAAAGAAATAAACAATATGCGCCTAGAACACACAAAAAATGTGTAGCTGGGAAATAATGGCCTCGTAATTATATAGAAATACAATGGTATAAAGTCTGAACCTAATACTCATATCTAAACCTGCATATCTCAGGTGGACTTCACAATAATTTTATCTGAAATATCAAACTGGAAATGTCTGCATTTGCCCACTTACCCTGGGAGATTCAACTCGTTCACCTTCTGTCCATGACGATCAAAGATTTTTACAAAATTGTCTGGGCTGTGAATTAGACATGTATATGACATATAACTCTTCACTTAGACATAAGCTCTTGCACATGATTACGAACAGCTCATAGCTAAAAAGAAAATCAGAAAAATGTCAAGTTCTCACCCAGCAACTGCAAGATAATTGCCTACTGTTTTCTGCCACTTATACAGCAAACATGAGCCCGACCAGGACTTTTCAGACAGCGTGAAAACACGCTGAAAAAACAGACAAAATTTTGCTAATCAATACAGTTCATTAAAAACCATCACACACATTTTTAAATAAAGATAACATGCTAACGGTCTTGTGCTTTACATCAACAAGTATAACTTGATTGTAAGACGTGAAATGATTTGTTTAATTAGTATACTGTAATAAGAGATGTATTCACTTTTATTTACATGCATTTATTTTTAGCTAAAGACCATTCACTACTATTGAGCTAACTAGCCATGTGCTAATGCTATGCGTGTTGCTTTTGAAAAGCCAGCAGATAATCGTCATTTGCGAATGCACATTTGAACTTCAAACTGCGATATTTATTTATAGATAAAGTAATCTGTTATTGGTTTTGTTAAAAAAATACTTACCTTCATTATTGCTTATGTAAAGCTCTGAAATTTTACACTTCCCAGAGTGCTTTACTCCGACGCATCTCGATCTCCCTTAGCAACCTCAGCAACAACAGCCAATCAGCGTTCAAGCAGAGAGGTCGAGTCTTATTGGTGAAGATAGTTGTGACTTGTTCTGTACTGTACAGTATAGAAGACATATGGGCTCACCAGAACGCTAGAGGCCCCACAATCATCGCTTTTATTTATTTTTACATCTTACATACACTAACACATTTAGACCATTAATAAAGTAATAAAATTTATATCTGCACATTATATAAAGTGTTAAATAAAAGTGAGCTCGCTCTCCTTTAAAAAACGTGCATAATGCATATTGTTGAACGGCTTACATTTAATATGTAAACACTAATTATATTATAGACTACCAGCACAGAGTTTAAAAATTAAGTCATTAATTAAATTAACTTACCAAATAAATTCAGAGTCACAATTATTGTGTCTGATGTTTTATTGTCATTAACTGACATGGTAATTAAACATGCCAAAGTCCATGTCTTCATCAGACTTCTCCTTGGGCACCTTCTTGTTGGCAGCAGATACTGCAGTCGCAGAAGCTTCAACAGCAAAAGCATTGGGTCGCCCAGGTACGCTTATACCTGCGCAGGAGAAAGACACATCACCAGACTGCAGCCTGCATGTTACAGTTCTACAGAAGTACAACATGACGGACGTTCTAGCTAAAATTGCCATGTTTCACCCAAGCAATGAACAAGGAATATTTGTTATAATTGTCT
>JAZGTI010010438.1:0-17686 GCA_036877585.1 Botia kubotai | reverse complement strand
GCATTGTGAATTTTGTGTGAACTACTCCTTTAAATTCATCTAGCGGAACAGAAATCACAAGGTCATTAGCAGCTGCAGACAGTGGTGGCGTGTACGACTGTTTATTCACATACATGTCTTTGCGATCGCTGTAAAGAAAGTTAAACAGCAGATGTTTGTTTATGTCTCATGTGTCCTGCGTCCAGTGGATTCCAATGTCACGGATACCCCTGAAGCACAGCCAAACATTTTTGACAGGCTGCAAATTATGGCATCAGGTGCCGAAAGACAAAGGTGCTGAGCTGTACCTCAGCCATCCAAGAACACATGAGCATAAAGATGTTATAATGAGACATTGCCGTAAATGATTTATAATATGTTTAATGTTTAAGGTGACAAAAATCAACTGACTATAATCCCTGTGGGATACACAACCTTGCTATTTATGATGTGGTTGTCTAAGTTAGACGATCATGATAATTTAGTAATTCTGCTCTATAATTTTAGTTTTTAATATCAGAATTTGTAAAGTTGATGTAATTTTTGGATATTTAAATACTTTTAATATTTCCAATGTGTCTTAACCAATGATGTAGCTCTGAGGGCGGGACTACCTGATTGAAATATGGACGACGGGGCAGAAAGGGCAAAAACCTTTGCTTACAAAAAACCAATCTGTTACCACAGTGTGGCAAATTCTAAGTCTCTTCAGAATTTCTATATTGAACTACAGGCATAGAATAAGATCAATTACAGGGTTCTTGTCGCACTAAGAGCAATAACTGACAGAAGACAAACACAGGGATTTAACCAAGCCATGACACACATGCACACACACAGTCACCCTGTAGATTACTGGATTCTGGACTACTATAGAGGACTTTGATGTGTTGATAACACAAGAAGACAAAACAAGCTTGGTTAAATCTGCAAGAGTCAGGTCTTTGCCCTATAAGGAGCAATGCCTTTAGGCCCTTTTCAATTGGAAACAGTGCTGGTTGGGCAGTTCCAACCTCGGGAGAGAGTGCCAGACTCTCTCAGAACCTGGAAATGTACTTTAAATCCAGTAATAAAATTCTTTATGTCTCTATGTCATCACAATATGATGTTTGGTTACAGAACTATACCAATTATGACACATATAATTAACATGAATGTATGGTATTTATAAATTAAATTAATGTAAAATTAATATAAATATAAATTAAGATCTTATTTCAAGAATAAATAAAAAAAATGTAGTAGCTGTGCCCTGTGACATAAATAGGAACTTGATGTCTATCAGCTGAATGTGCATCAGGCTTAAACAAACTTACAGATGTACTCCAAGAACCTAAATAAACCTTATTGCCACAGAGATTGTGTGTTTTTGTTGTAATACTTATTTAAGGTTTGCCTTAATTTGCTAAGCTTTGATTAAGTCTTGATTAAAGAGGAGATCTGACTAAATATTGTCCAGTCATTATCCCATTCTCTCATTATTCTGTAAATAAAAAGAAAATATAGACTTCAAAGTGTCTTGTGGTCAACAGGGCAAGTTGAGGTCACTGCTGATGGATCATGTGTACTGTATATCTGACTGGTCCACAAAGTGCTCTGACCACGGACACAGCAATCAAGAACAAGGTTCGGCCACTGTCCCACGCTTATACACAGACACACCACTGCTTGACAACCTGAAAATGGGCCCCTCAGTAAAAGCCCAGAGCACTGTAAATAACCCTGTTTATCTTGAGAACATCAAACGGACAGTGAGATGAGCAAACCAGCTGGGGCTCAGCTGGGGGAAGGTCAGACAGTTAAGAAGTTGTAGATGATTACAACCCCCCATTCCTCTGCATGTTTCATGGCTGCTGGATGTGAATGCTCACAGTCTTGTTTCACAGCGGGGAAAGTAATTCCCTAGGGCTTGTTGGGGCACCTTGAAATATCTAAACAGTGGGTTGACCGAGCTGACCTCTGACCACAGGTATAGGACACAATCAAAGACATACTTGGAGATAACTTAATCAGGTTATCAGAAAATCAATTAGATAGTAATATCTGCATTTCAAAGACATGATTTTAAGGTTAAAAGTGCACTGCTGTTGCTAGAGTGTTCTGGGTGGTTGCTTATGATGTTAAGATGTTCCTTACTACCTTGAATCAAAAGAGCCCAACCGTAATATATATGACATTTTAGTCACTATACAGAAAATAGCTGTAGTTCCTCTTTTAATATACATATATTAAATTTGTTTTTACTGTTAATGTCTGTTGGGAGAAAAAGTATAAGGTAATAGCACAGCTGTCCTCAGCAAGCTGCAAAACTACAGAAGGAGGTACATGCCAAAGTTTAATTCTTTATTTTCTCTTTTACTTGTAGTGTTCAAAAGATATGAACAGTAGTAAAAGTGAAATAAAAGTAAAAATTTATACTGAAAAATTATAGATGAAACATACACTTGTAACTATAAATGTGTGCTTTTACATGACGTGGCATCCACAGGGGGCAGTATACAGTCTGACACCAGTTGTCTAGAAAGGTAAATAGGAGTCAGCGTCTTCAGTTCCAGTGCAACAGATAAAACAGCTGTCGGCTGTTTAAGAGGTTGAAAAGCTAATTTGTCCTAAGTAAACATGTCTTAAAAAAGTTCAATGTGAGGAAAAAACATTCTTTGACCAATAACATACCTGTTAAGTGTTGACAAATTGATTTTCCCTTATTTCAACTAAGTATACTTCTGTGCAACTTGAAATTAGTTTTATTTTCCTTCTTGAGAATTTTACGTAATTTCCCACAGAGTCCATTAAAATGCAGTATGGTTGGCATTCACAATCCTTATAAATGAGTAAATGTGCAGATTTCTGGGAAGCCTGGAGTGTGTTGACAGCACAGAAGTCTCATCTAACTGTGCAGCCTGTGAACTCACTCTCTCTAATCATTTACACAGCAAGGTAAAGACACAACTGGGGTGTTTGAAAATAATCACACTAGGTCTGCATTACTGTGTTCCAGTAAGCTTGCATCTTCTGTCATTTGTGGTTTGAAAGAATAGTTCACACAAAAATGAAAACTTTGTCATCATTTGGTTAGTCTTACTAAGAACCAACTCAAAAGAACAAATTGTTCTTGATACTCCTGGACAACTTTACCGTTATAGCGCCAAGAAAAGTGCCCTCAGATTTCCTGTGAAAAATGTCTTACATTTTGGTTTGATCCTCACACAAAGCTGACCTGTTGCTTCAGAAAACTTGAAATACCAGCCATATGAACTGCTTTTATGACACTTTTTGACAGCCACGTACCTCATTCAGATTAATTACGGCTAGAATATTCTTGAAAAATTCACCTTTGAGCCCTTGATGAGTATATAATGCCAGATTTCTATTTTTAAATACAATTATACCTTAAGTGAAAACTGAGCTTTGGTGTGTTTATTCTCAAACAGACACAATAACAAGCTGAACCCACTACCATGTTCATGTTCCATTACATGGGCATCAGAGGTCTTTGGATCCTATAGCATCTGAAATCACTTTTCCTTCCATCTATTCCATTTTCTTCTCCTAATACTTGGTTTTCTTTGTCATATTTCCCTTAATAAGAAGTCAACCAGAGGTCCTCAGCTTCCTGATGTCAACAACAACTGAAGTTAGGTCAGTTATCTAGTGTACCTGTTAAACACATACACCTTTCTGTATATTCCATGCTCATCTGTGGAACTGTGGAATTATGAAAATATTAACAATAGAAAAGAATTTTAATAAAAACAATTTCTTTTTGTTCGTACCTTCACTACGAGTTTCACAGCTATATTCAGAGTCATTGGTTGTACTCAAGTAATTGGTTGTGCTACACATAAAAAATGTACTTAATTTTATTGCTTTATTGCTACTTATAGTCTTGTAATTTCCTGGGCATGCTGATAAAAAACATCAAAGATTTTCAAGAAAACAGCTTTGTAGTAAATTACAAGAAATTAACCCAAACTAAGCTTTTTAACATTAACATCCTACTTTGCCATAAGGGTAAGAGTATTCTTTCTTTTTAAACTGTCCCTATAAAAGATGGAAAAAGAGAGTAAAGGAGAGAGAGAAGATGAAAGGACAGAGAAAGAGAGGGGCTGAAAGGGGGCTTTTTTAGGTAAACTGTAAAAGAGCACAGCAAAATAGAAGGTGAGAAGCTCCTGAACTTGACAGAACTCACAAAGAAAAGGAAATGCTGCCTTTTTAATGGGCCTAATTAGTTCTTAAGTGGTTCATGCATGTGGGTGGGGAAAAACCTGAGGAGGATGGGGGCTGGAAAAGTTAGGAATACTCAGAACACTGATGTGGAACTTTTGAACACCATCACAGTAACCTTAGGGCAAATAAAGTTAATGCTGTCAAAAGGAGTCAAAATCAATATGAATATTTAAAACAGCTTGTTCAAAAACTGTCTGGTTTGTGTCATGGTGACATAATCAAAAGGCCATTGTCCAATGTCCATTCCAGAAAATTTAAACCATGTGTCCCAATTCACATACCGTCCATCCTAAATAGTATTCGAAATTTGACTTTGTATGTACCAATTATAGTATGTTGAAATAAGAATCCTTAAAGTACCTGGATGTTCTACTATTTCTGGTATCAATCACAATGTGGTCTAGGCGACAATAATCACTTCCGCTATGTGTTCAAGTAGGCAAATTGGGATGCAGCGAAAGCCTTCAGGAAGTTCTTTTGCCTAAAACAGATCTTGTTGTACTTTAAAACAGTCTGTGCTAAAATGGTCAACTGGAGGTCTGGATTCTGGATAGACATCAACGTGTCCTTTCTGCAAAGTACACATAATAGTAATAGATGGTTACAGGATACAGTGGATGGAATAAAATTTCAAAACGATGTTAAATACATTTGTTAGTAGTTAAAATTTAAATAACTTCATATTAAACCAACTTGCCTTTAAATGAATAACTAATAAAAATCTTTTAAAGGTCCCTAAAAAATTGACGCAGACATCCATGTCAATGATTTAATGACTTTTGGTTTCATATGAAAAGGCGTTCAAATTTAAGAGGAAATGACATAAGTGCAGCTTCAAGACACATTTACCAAAGAAGTGAGTGATGTGAACATAAAAGAGAAAGGTAAGTCATTGCTGTGAGTCTCTCATACTAGGCCAGCTGTTTTACTCCTTATTTATCTTGAACGGATTGATGCCAAGGGTTTAGTCAGAAGAAGAGGGCTGATTTCTTCATTTCTGCACCTAAAGCCCAATTTAGGCATGAAACTACTTTCATATTGTAAATTTTCAAAATTCACTTCTGTGCTATCCAAAAGCACAAGTGCATGTGGAATTTAATAACAATCTTTATATTAGATGAAGCATGAAGATTCTCCTCTGCCATGATCATCAATTCTGTTAAACAGGAAGTATGATATCAGATTTAGATCAGATTTGAAATATGCAGGACAGGAGTTTAAAGAGAAAGAAACTATAAATATGACTATAATTACTGACAAAGCCAAAAAAGGGCACACTTTATGAGCCTGCAGAGTTCTACGCTGACTGGAGTGATCCATGTCTCTCCAAAGAACACAACAGTTAAACCTGGGCTTCCGTACTAAATGAAAGCTTGATGTAAAGCAGACTGCTTTTCCAGCCTCATTCTGGGTCATACATACTGACTCATACTTTTAACGGCACTTAATAATATACAAAATTCAACAGACCTTGTTTACTCTATATATCATGCCTTCAGGAATTATTAACATCCCTAAATTGTAAAAACCACACTAGCTATGCATTTGTAAAAGGCTGGCAACATCCTCTTCTGCTAAGACTTTCAAACACTTAATTTGTGTTAGCCTCTAAAGGTTGACACACGACCCTCAGAAACGTGCTACTACAATTTTAACTACCGTTAAAGCAATAGCCTGTGGTACAAAAATGGTACAAAAAATGGTTTCTTTCAAATTCAATATAAACTATTGTTTTTGGACATCTGCCCAGATCTGTTAGCAGCAGTACTGAAGCAGCTCCTTCTGAGCAGCAGTGAGTGGAATACACCTTAATGCCCAGAGGAAGTCTGGAGCAAGTAAGGGGCCCCAACAAATGATGCCAACATATATTGTGCGTCAGGGGACTGGGACCAAGGGCCACACACATACACAAACAGATACCCACTCACATAAGCACACAGAATACATGTCACTTCTGGTTTAAGACTATCAGACTCCTGGACTGAATGTAAATCCACTGTCTGTCTATGATGGTCCATGGAGACGTTCTACTGCTTTCCAGTAGTTTTATGATTTTATCAGTGATTTTATTCCCATTGCATAAATTTTCATTGTAACATCCGTTGTATGGAATGCTGTAACAGTAAGCACATTTTCCAGGAACTGTACAGTACCTTGCCAACTATTCTGACGTCAATGCTTCCTATACCAAATAATGAGACCATTATTTTTCATTAAAGTGATAGTAAAATGAATATTTTGTCATCATTTACTAACCCACATGTCACTCCAAACCTCTAATAATTACTTTCATCCTTGAACACAAAATGAGAAGCGAAGCAGAGTGACTTAGCTGCCCTCATTTGTACAACAAAAGTGGGTGGAGGTTTTAACCACCAATCTCCAAAAAGCACACCATCCCCTCTTACCCCCTGTACCAAAAGAGCTCTCAAATTCACCTCTGTGCTTGCATTCAGTTACACAGGTCTCTAGATGCATTGCAGCAGGTATGACATCACAGACGCCACGCGTCACATGACTAATCATGGCATGGCAAAAATGTAACTGCTAATGGAACTTACAGCAAAGTGAAAGAATATCAAAGAACAACAAAGGCCAGATGCTTCTAACAGACATGTAGAGTGCACAATAAGTGAAATCTAGCAGGGGAGGCAAACACACATGGTCTGTTAGGAGTGAGAAAGATAAAGAAGCTTGGCTTTACAGGCCGTCAATCGAGATAATACCTCTAGCTTGTGACAAAAACATCCATTTTAAAATATGAGGTAAAAGTGACCACAAGTTTATACTGCATTTGATTTTGCTCCTGTATTCATCTGGAAACTGCTAATTCTTATCACCACCTGCTTCTTTAAGGGGAATCTAAGTGTATTATTTTATTTTTGTGTCAAACAGGTTAATGTAATTTAATTCAATCTGACCCATGCAGCTTCACTATACATCTGCAGAGGCAAAAATAAGTGCTCATGTGGCCAACTCTAGTGGAACAACCGCGCATTTCCTCCAACTAATTATTCTCACAAAGAACCAAGTATAAAGTAGGAGATGCATTACGTGAAAACCAGGCATCTGCAGCATTCTTCCACAACTCTTATGCCAACTCATGAAATAAAAGTGAGATGATTCTTAAGTTCAGCTCAATTCTGTTCCTTACACTCTTTGTGCCCCGTCTATCTGGAGCTCTTTTATCCGTGACTGCACCTCTCCCAAGTAAAGCTGCTCTCTGGCAGCTGTGGTGTAAAGTAATCATGGGTAAGGAAACAAGATCCAAAAGCCCCTCTTCCTGTCAGCAGACATGTCAAGGTGAACTTGGAACTCCTTAAATAACCAGCGGCACGACCCTTTCACCTAATCCCCGCTGTGAAGATTAGAGGTAGTGTCTTGTTTAAAACAGCATTCAGTGGCGACTTTTGTCTTTTTGCGACTTTTTTATACCTTAAATGTACCGAGGCTTAAATGTACCAAGTTAATTTGAGCACGTTGCTCTGCTCCCCTCACATGGGAACAGTGAGGTTGCACCTTTGTTTATCTGCATTTCTCTTTTACCCATATACACCGCAGTGCTCTTTGATCCAGTCCTGGGGGTCCACATTGGTCTGTCACCAAACACTGAGCATTCTCTGAGTGTGCAGCATGCCATGTGCTGTGTGTTCAGCATGGCCCTGCGGGAGCTCTGGAGGCACTCGGACAACACATTCGACACAGTGTTTGTCTTATGCAACAGCCACAATGTAAATACAGCCAAATATTCTAACGAGATGCAGTAAATGATAAAACCAATTTCTTCCATATAAATCAAAGCATTTTGCTTGGTTAATTCGTCTGCAGCTCTGACTACAGTGAAATCTGTTTAGTCTAAAACCTCATTCCACATGGCATTGCTTCTCTCAGCAATTGTCGCTGGAAACTTATCATATTGCTCCTGGATTTGCATCTACAAGGACATGGTGTAAGATGGTCTCAAAAAACAGCTTTGCAGATAAGTTAAGCAAATTAGCTATGTTCTCCACATTCTTGTATAGCTCTGTACTTGTATGTGTACAATTGTCTTGAGTGTATTTCTATTTCTTCAAAGGTTTAAAGAAGAAACATCTGAGACAGGGTTGATGCTTAAACCTAACATAACAGAGGACTCAATTAACTGAGTAATGCAAATTTCCTCTTGGCTATGTGGTTGTGTTTATTTGTGATGTTGAGGGTATTAAATATGGCAAACATGTCATACAATAAAGACCCCCTGATTACACACACTAAATATGGCTTCTCTACGGACAGCGTCCAGGTAAACTGTTCAATCACTTCCTGACAGTGTAGCCTGGGGCTTTAGAAGTTTATGTCCTCTGGCCCTTCCTGCCACTCTCCTCACTTTTCCTCGTGATTAATCCCCTCTGATCGGTACATAATGAAATCCCTCATCCTGCTTTTAACGCCCACCATAGAAATCCACAGAAGTCAAACTAGTCTCCATAATGCACACTTCCAAAGATAGCATAACATTGCTTACAAACCCCAATGACCACTCATGTCACCAACATTGGCTTGTGGGCTGAATTCAGGCACAAAGACTTTAAATCCTTTTCGAGTACTTTTCAGAAATAAGACCAATAGGGGCTGTGCGGTTTATAGAGGGCGGCAGTCTCCTGCTTTCCCTCTTTTTCCTACCAAGTATGTCCAAGAAAGTGCCATTCAGGTTCTCTGCAAACAATGTGTGGATTCAGGAGAGCACTGGAAGCTTGGAAGTCTGGATTCAATCTAAGTGTCATGGAAGTTTTCCTGTACACTGAAAAGCTGTTGGCAGCAAGTGCCTTCAGGGTAATTTTTACAAATCTCTGCAAGAACAAAGAGGAATCATATTCATCACCAAGCTAAACAAGAGTTTGTTCACACCTTAAACAGCATGCGTTTGGTTCCAATACCAGAAGGTCTGATAAACACTATACATGTATACATTCTGATTCATTAATCATTGTCTCTGTGTATACATACTATATTCTTGTTTCCACTGACGGCTAAACAGTAAAGAGCAAGAGCACTTTACATCGATGACAAGCCACAGATGCCATACTTAAAGATGATGTTTATATACACAAATCTGTTCAGAGCATATTGAGGTCACAGCTAAACAACACGCACACTGAATATTTATTATTATTAAAAGTTACAAATTACATTATTGGACAAGAGGATTTAATGGAATTCAAAAGTCTTTGTCTTATACTTCCAATGAAACGATCAAATATGAATTTTAAGAAATTCTTCCAATATAACTAGCTTAAATCATGTCAAAGGTATAATATAACTAGTTAAAATAATCTTAAAGGGTGAAGGGCAAATCAAGGGTCTTAATCTTTTTATATGATAACAGGCTGAGATATTAGAACACAAGCACATAGAAGGGAAACTAATTTAAAACATTGACAAATTATTATTATCAATAGTTTGGTTGATGTGAGAATTTAGTTGAATGAACTGGCCTTGACTTTGTTAATAAAAACAATTCACAATGAATGCGAAAGGGCCAAATGAGTTTTTTAACACAAGCTGAGTGACCTTAACCTCTGAAGCCCCCTGAGATTCTTAAAAATCACAAAACATAACCTCATATTGCTGTGTTGAAACATTCCCCAAACCCATGTGCCAGCCGGGTCTTAATTTGTTCATGAGATACAGAAAAATACAACCACCAGTACTGTATTCTTACAAACACCAATCCTCTCTTACCAAGAACACCAAAAATACAACGCTGCCCTTAAGAAAAACACACATGACTGACACGTACCACTCTTTATAAACCTGAAAGATGAAAAACTAAGAATACGCTAGAGTTTTTGGAAAGCATATATTTTGTTGATGTGTTTATGTGATTATACTGTATGGATGGCAGAATTATCATGCCTCTTCTGTTGCTGAAACATTAAATCATTTTTCTACATGTGCATATGAGTGTATTTGATGAAAGGGCCAGAGACAGGCCACTGTCACCCACTCCTCAGCACTCAAAATAAACAATGGAATGGAAGCCATTTGAACACTGCGCTCTGAAATGATTGACAGACAGCAGCTGGTGACAGGGAATGACATATTATGCGAACACAGCACTACATACACAGCATTTATATATACATGCATTATTGAAAAAAGTACCTTGCAGACTTATAAAAACTGTATTTCTCTGTATTTTCTTTGTATAAGAGCTAAGGTTAATTTCATTGCAAAGGTTTCTATTAAAACAAGACACCCCCAACTTTGACGTTGACTGGTTTTCATTAAATGTAAAACAAAAAAGTAAAACTTTCCCACGACAAAGCAATAAAAACCAAACAACAACAAACATAGCCATCATCCGGGAAACCTGCTGTTAAATGGTCCCCACACCTGGTCCAAAAGGCTACACCCTTTTAAAGTGCCTATCCATTTTAAAGCAATTTCATTATGCTGTCTAAAGACACTTCCAACTCTGCTAACACAACAATGACTTGTACTGACTAGCCCAATTAACACTGAGATGTCTGTGCCATCTGGCCTGCAGCTTACAGTTGTGTAAATTCACACACACAAATGTAGGCTATAACATACAAGATTGTTGTCTAATGACTAACATCTTATGTTGGGGAAGCATGTGAGAGCTGTATGAGACCACACTGCTGTTACGAAACATGATGGACCAGCAGATTTATGAACATTCTTGTTTTACATAGTTAACATTTTGTCGGGTAAAAATGGGCTTCACATATTAACATCTAAAATTAACTTGTTTTATTTGTCAAATGTATTATTTTACATTGAACTGATGAAAGTAACCTTAAGTTCTTTACACTAACAAATATACACATTCACTTTTTTCAATGCAAAAAACAACACAGTCGGTTTAGTTTTTCCAAAAAACACTAAGCCAAACGTTTGTAAAGATAAGTAATACAACTAACACTTAATAAATTGACCCATGTATGATTAAGGATATGAACTTTTTACCACAAGGTCTGTCTCCCCAGAGACATTTTATGAGTAACAGATTAGTCCCTCCAGAAAGACGGATGTGACTTGTTAGTCTTACACTCTGAACCTTGCTGACTGTTTCATGTGCTCAGGAACGAACAGATGAAGCCATTCCAGCACTACACTTTGCATCACAGCACACTTAAAAACAAAGTGAAACCCATGACTGCCAACAGCGCCCAAAAATACGACTGGAGATGGAGATGAATGGCATAACAGGCGTTAGAGATGAATGGCATAACTGTACCTGGTGGACAGAGGCAGCTGTGAGGTGCGTCCCGGGCTGCTCGGATCTTCGGTAGACGCATTGCTAATTTCTGCAAATGAACAAACAGGATATTTCAATTTTGTGTCACAGATTGACAGACTACTATAACACACACCTGTTTTAGGTCTTTAGCCTCTAAACCTGTAAATATGTCTTTGTTCCCCTGAACAAGATGAAGATATTTTAAAGAATGTTTTTATAGAAACAGTTTTGGGGGACTCCTGGCTTCCATAGTAATCTTTCTACTACTATGGAAGTCATTGGAACACAAAATTGTTGGGTTTAAAAACATTCTTTTAAAAATATATTATTTTGTGTTTATTAGTACAAAGAAATTTATACAGGTTTAGAACAACTTAACAGTGAGTAAATGATGACAGAAATTGAATTTTTCTGTGAACTATCCCTTTAAGAAAGTATCTTGCAGCCTGACCTTCAGCTGTGACACACTTCCATTGTCTCTGTATAGCTGCTGGAGTCATTTACTGTATTAACAGCAGCATGACTGTGTGTCGTAAGGGCACTGACAGGTGCAACAGTGTTGTTAGTTACTCAACAATCTACATGTGTATACTACATTAACAGTCATCTTTCACAGAATTTCCTGCATTTGGCTTCTTCAGTATATCACAATTCAGACATCCAGAATATGGGAGTGAAAAGAAACTGAAAGAAACTGTTAACTGAAAAGAAAGGTAAACAGAATACAGAGAACAGTTAAAACAGTTCATTTTCCACAACTAATAAGTGACATTAAACAGAGCTGCTATTGTAGTTCTGGTCCAAGCATACAAAACTCCATTTATAATAGTCATACCTGCAATATGCCATTTCACTGTTAAAACAACCATTGATAGGCTACATTTATGACCAAATTACACAGCATGCAGAATGTCTGCAACATGGTACAGGATCATACTGTAGGTCATGCCTCTTCTTATAGTATTGAAACACTTATAACAACTTATAACAACTTACAAGCATAACAAACTGTTCCAGGGCTTTATTTGGTTGACACCTTAGACCCCCTGCCCAGATGGAGAAGTACTCAGGCCACATGCTATTGTGGCATTTTTTTCCAGATATTATAAAATATTATATAAACTAAGTATAAACAAGAGCAAGTGGAGATTACGAAAAGAGGAAAAGAATGGAAATATACAGTAGGTGTGACAGCTGGATTTAACCAACGGACGGTGTGTTATACGAGAACAAAAGTCATGGAAAATGCATTTAAATTTGGATGAAACCTGTGGTCTGTGTCAGCAACTTTTCCACATAAGCAATATAAAGGGCTAATGTACAAGGAACAGAATTATGCAGTTACAATCATAACAGTTCAAATAACAGTTCAACTCATGGTTTTCCAGTGTGCCATTTCCATTTTATGTCCGAAAATAAATAAATACTTACCATTTTCAATATGTGAAAATGTTTTTATTTAAAATATAAAAATATTTGTTATTTAAAAGTAAAAATATTGTCTTAGTAATTGTTTAATCAAAATGAAATAACCAAAAAATTGAATGCCTCCCTTCTAACTGATTCCACACTGGCAGTACTTTAAAAAAAATTTTTTTCTAATGAATAAACTAATGTGTCACTTTATGCTGACTAAAGAAATGTCTTGTGTGATGTAAACGCTAAGGTTGCAGTAATGATATGAGACAGCTGATGCCTCAGAGCTTTAAGAGATGGGTTTGGTGGGAGGGGACATTCTCCAGGCTTTAATGGTAACTCTATACCTAGTATTTGATCTGGTTTAAACAATCTATTTTAAAAGTATGACAAAACGTTTTACAATTCCAGTGACCGCTTACTACTAAGACCCCCAGACATTGTGTCCAGAGGCCTGAATTTATCCCTCTTTCCATCACACACACTCTCTCTGTTGATCTCAGTTGATTTATCCTTTTGTTTCAGCCTTAAAGAACATTCTGGTGCACTTTATTATAAATCCTGAATTTCAACACACTTTCAATTTATTTGTTTCATGGTTTTCCAAACATGCCGAGTAGATTTGCCATTAGCAGTTCGCAGCTGTAATGAACACTTTTTGAATGTAATTTTAGATCTATATGTCTGATTTTATGGTGATACTGATGCAGTCAATATGTTTATGAGAAACATCTGTCTTTAACACTCCATTGATAAACACACTTTAGACGCATTCATTTACATTTGGCATGCATTTGGCAAAGAGACTATACATTTATACATTTTATACGTACGTGTACTCCCCTGGGAATCGAACCCACAACCTTTGCGCTGCTAATGCAATGCTGTATCAACTGAGCTACAGCAATAGTACATTCAGTGCATTCAATGTTTTTATGTCATTTCCACTCAGAATTGTCATATTCATCATTAAAGTTAAAGTATTTTTATCAGCTTTATGCTATACAATACAGTACAATGAAAAAACATTTTTTATCATTTGAATTACATTGCATTTCAGCAGTAAGAATGATATTTTGCATTATAGTAATGAGAATGTGGTGGGGGGAGTGCACAATTGTCATTAAAATGAAAACAAAATTGATAAAACTTCGCTAATGTGCCTGATTTTCTGAAGACACATTGTAATTTCTTGTGAATTATGATCCCCACATGTTCTGTACAGATTTTGTGTGATTTACCTGTGATTCACTCTCCATTATTCAGACCCTGTACTGTAATTAACTTAACTCTTATTGTTTTTTATTGCAGTCTGCTTTGTCTCATTTACACTACTGTAACATCCTCTGTAGACTCTTTACTTTATGAACTGTATAGTGAGATAGCAGCCATTTCCCTGTTCTGACGACCCAAAATACTTTCAACACTACAAATATTTCACATGCAGCTAGGTGAAGAACCACCAGAGGCCAGTGTGAATGGACCAGAGCTGCAGGCGATGGTATATCTCACTTTTCTGCACCTCAACACTGTGGCGACACTAAACAATGTGTGCTCGGCTAGTGTTGAAGCTAGTGAGAGCCCTAACTGCTCGACTGCTGATGTAAAACAGGTGGTCGAGAGGTGACACAAAGTGTTTAACAGATATTGCATGCCAAAAAATGTTTCTGCTGAACAAAAACAAGGTAGATGTGGCCTGCTAATCACTAAATGGAATCGTCTAATGTCAAAAATAAGGAACAACATGGATGTATATGAAGAACCACGTAATACAAAACAAGCTAAACAAATGGATGTGTCATACTGGCAGCATTCTATGTCTAAGCTAAATATAGTGTAAATGTGGAGCCATGTAGAGGAATCTGATCAGGCAGCAACAAAAACAATAGTTAAATAAGTTCATTTTAAGTGAACAAGTGAATTGTTATATTCATTAGGAAAGCTATCCAACAAGCCTAATCAATTATGATCAACAATTTCTTATTTTACACTCATTATGTGATGTTAATTCTTTTAAATGCACATTTTAAATGTGTTTTTATAAAGTCTTTATAAAGTTTTATGCTATTATCAGTTATTTTATTTTTATTATTCTGATGATTCATGTGCTTAAATATCTATAATGTGCGCGGTGAATTTTCGCAACCTGACTATAAGCAATAAATCAAAGAAGAAAAAGTGACATCTCACTCACGGGCCAAGAGCTTGTGAATTTAGCTTTTACATGTGTCACCTTTAAATAATGCAGATTTTATTACATAGGGTGTAATAACGTGGTTTCAGAAAGGGTATTTTAGAATCTAAAATTTTTAGGACAATCTGTTTACAGCGTGAACATCTTTCACTTCTTTCTGTCCTAACTACGCACATATATAAACATTTTTCCATACATTTGTTCCATACTTGTCTATAAACTACCATCACATTACATTCGTCTTGCTTGTTGTGGATAGTCAGCAAAAATACAGCTTATAACGGTAGTTTATAAAAGTACAGTATAACCAGCAGACAGAGGTTATAGTCACCATCAACAACGTCATTATTATAGGCTTAACATTAAAGAGAAAAACCTTAAAGAATATAAAGACTCAGCTAACCTCATCCAAAATCTGATCTAGTCGACTCCAGAGGACGGGCTCCACCTGTTCTAGAGAGAGCCAACTCGACAGCCTAGGATCTCTGTCTTTTTCTAAACTGAGTATCCTGGATTGCAGGTCCGACGTCCTCAGGTAAAGCAAAACGCAAGCTCCAAACGAGATGATACAAAGTGCGATGCACACGCATATACCACAAAGGTCTTTACAGTGTGTCCAAATGCGCTTTTGGCAAGGATGCGCAACGCAAGTTCTCTCTTGACTGGACTGTGGTAAAATTTTCAATTTCATGCCCTCCATGGCTGTGGGACGTAGCTTCTGTTTACTTCTTATATCAACAACTTTATCAGGCTAAGCAGGATCGTGGTTCGAAAAGTTTTTCTTTTTGGCTATTAAAGGTTCACTGGCACGTATCTGAAAACGTCAATCTTCAGAACGACCTCAACAGAAGCATGCCGCCTATTCAATTGCATAGAGATAGGTGTTCAGTAATATCCGGCTCAACTGGGAGTCCGTGCTGTTTAGTCGTGCCATTTGACGGGACTGTCTGAGTGCTGCGCGCTTGAGTCTCTCTCGGAATGAAACCTGACGCGCTACCCACGGCAAGAAGCGGTCACCATAGGCTCACCCTGCGCGTCTCAGTCCCCGACAAGCCCCTCCTTTCCATTTATTTAGACTAAACGGTAGGGCTGGATTCACGGAGGAGCTGACCCTGGCTTTGATCCTACTCTGGTGGATGATATTTTTAGGTGCTGTGTATTGATGTGTAAAGTGTAAGTAAAAAACAATCAATTGAAGCGGGTAAACGTTTTTTTTCTTCCAGGTGTCTGTAAATTTTTTTACATATTACACAATAACATTAATAAAGGGAAAAACAGTAAAATGTGGCACATTAAAATAAAACAAAATGAACAGTCTTTTCATTCACCTTCCAGTAAACAAAAGTCTGAAAATCTTGCTTTCTGTTTATCTAATGGCTATGTTGGACAAACAAATGAGATATTCAAGATTTAACAATTGAGATACTATTTTTCACAGAATCAACTAATAATCTAATACTGGCTACAAGGGGGATGTTTGTTTAAAACAAATATACAAGTCACTTAATGGATCAATGCTACTGTCTGATTTCCCCTCTGGCTTTTAATGAATGCCTTGGACAGAAGTAGTCATTTTAGCAGACATCTGTTTATCCGAAATGACTTACCTTAACACTTATTACAGGCAGAACCTCTCCCTGGAACAACCTAGAGTTACACAACAGAGCTGTAATCAAACCAGTCTCAATGTAATGCCCTGGCCAGTTGTTTTCACTCAAATTTATTTCAATATAAGTATCCAGACCCAAGAACAGTGAATTAGTTTTATATGGAATTCTGCTTTGTGGCTTGATAGGTGGCTGTGAACTCCACATGAATCAGGTTATGTTTGAGAAAACTATCAGCAAGAGGTAAAATGAACAAACCTTCCCCCGGCCACTAGCTCTATGATTATTTTTGATTATCAGATTGAATTACCTTTAATCACAATCCGTGTTGATTAAGTTAAGGAAAGTTGGAGGGGCTTTTTAGTTAAAAAACACAAATTGTGCCACCTGCTACAACCTTGTACAAATAAAGGAAACTTGCATTTTAACACCAAATAACTCTAAAGTAAAACTAGGTTAAACCAAAGGCAAAAACAACATTGCAACAAAGTAGTGTCTCAAACAAAAGCCAAGCGGAGAGGCCTGAGCATAAGGGACAAAAAGACAATTGTCTCCTGTCCACGAAACGCATGCGTGTTGACTGTCAGTGGAGTATTTGGCTCCGCATGAGTACTGGAAAGGTCTGGCAGAGTGAACTGAATATGAAAACAGATTGTGCTCCAAATGCAGAGACTATCTGCATGCAAGACCGTGTGTTCAAGCTTATTGTCAAATTGCATCTCAGATAAGTGTGCTTGTATTTCAGTCTTGTATTTATGTGCAGAAGCTTTATATTGGCTGGCCTTTTAGCCATATTGGCTGGCCTTTCATATTGGCTACCCCTGCAAATGATTCAGAATGCTGCAGCACGTCAAAAAGCCCATGTCACACCCCTACTGATCTTACTACACTGGCTACCTGTAGCTGCCGTATCCAATTTAAAACTCTGACACTTCCCTTTAGGACAGTCACTGGAACCTCTCCCTCCTACATCAAGTCACTCCTCCAGACATATGTCCCCTCCCGTCAGCTACGATC
>JAZGTI010010437.1:0-17687 GCA_036877585.1 Botia kubotai | reverse complement strand
AGAGCTTTTATAACTCATCTTGTAATGAGACCAAAAAAAGTGTCATAACAGAAATAACAAAAGTAAACACAGAAGCCAGTAATGCTGAGCAGGTTCGACTGAAATGTTGGAGGCAATGAAAATTCTATAACTTTTATGTTTTATGCAGCTATTAGTACAAATTACAACTGCTGTGTTATTTAAATAGTATTTAGAGTATACATGAGTAACATTAAATACATGATGTTGTGGATCAAGAGGGCTTAGTCTTAAGGCCTAAATTCAAGGCCTAGTGATATTTTTCTAAAAGTGTTATTTGATGTCTTTCATGTGCAGCTCTACTGAGCGGTTTAGATCTGCAGTGTTATGAAAATAACCATGCTCACCGAACAGAGGAGATGGACAGAGAGCGTCTGCTGGTGCGCAGAGGTCAGCCCTTCTCTGTGGTTCTGCAGTGTGCTGATCATACACCACAGCTCCCAGATCAGCTGCTTAACATCATACTACACCTGGGTGAGTCTGTGTGTGAGGCATGTGTAACCTCAACATGGTAAATTAATATAATGACGGCTACAAATAAAACAGAATAAAGTCCTCAAGTGTCTGCATGGATGAGTCCCGGAAGATAAACAGGTGTATATTGACCAGTGAGAGGACAGTTTATTTACACCTGTGCAAGTGAACCGAACCGAACAGAAAATGCAACACTGTGACAATTGTAGTCCCTCTTTCAGAATAATCTACAGTTTTACAGCAAAGTTTAGTTCATCTTAAATTAATAAAATCTCTCTCTCT
Source organism: Botia kubotai (assembly GCA_036877585.1). Taxonomy (NCBI): domain Eukaryota; kingdom Metazoa; phylum Chordata; class Actinopteri; order Cypriniformes; family Botiidae; genus Botia; species Botia kubotai. The sequence goes on along the minus strand of JAZGTI010010437.1, from coordinate 16,913 downwards.
CTGTCTCTCTCTCTCTCTCTCTCTCTCTCTCTATATATATATATATGTATATATATATATATTAATATATATTTATTAAAAAACGTTCTCACTACAATCTTAATACTACAAAGGCGCAACAAAGGTGTTTTGTTTTGTGGGGAATTTTGTAAATGATTCTTAAAATTGTAGAATTAAACTGTCAAATGTTTGTGTGTCACAGGTAAGAATAATGAAGTGGTGTTGAAGGTGTCAGAGGAGCAGAATCATGGGCAGTGGTGGTTCAGCCGGCGTAACGCTCAGGGTGAGCTGATGCTGACCCTCCACAGCCCTGCTGACGCTCCTGTGGGCTTTTACCGCATGACTATAGTTCTGCTCTCAGCTGATGGCCAGATTCTGGAGCAGACCGAGTCTCACACCTTCTACCTGCTTTTCAATCCCTGGTGCAAAGGTGAGGGGATTATTTAAAGGAACAGTTTACAAAAAAACAAAAATTCTGTCTTTGTTTAGGTCAAAAATAAGCATGATGGCTTTCCTAATGTGGAAGTGTTTGGCCACTTTTTCATCTAATAAATATAGTATCTGATCCTTTACACGTTTTACATTAAAGCACAATTGTGTATTTTTTCTATAGAGGACTCTGTGTATCTCCCCAGTGAGGAGCAGCTGCAGGAGTTTGTGTTAAATGAAAACGGAATCTTGTACCAGGGCTCATGGGATGACATCACCACCGTGTCCTGGAACTATGGACAGGTAACACATGCACTCACACACGTGCAGCAGAGTGTGTTTTAACAGAATGGTGGTCAGGGGCCTTTCTGTCGTGACCTGAAATGACTGACACATTGTCAGGATTAATAGTCAGGGTGGCAGGGTGGTGGAATCCTCATGAGACAGTGTGTGAACTCTGACAGACTGGTGACAAGAGAGCCACAGAAGGTTTGTCTGCTGGGTAATCACTGTCTCTCTCTGGAGGTGTCAGACATTTCTGACACAAACAACAGCCTGTAACCCCTTCAGTCAAACAGAAATGGAAGGAAAAAATTGATTCAACAGAGTGGAAATGTCACAATGTGCTAAATTAAAAAAGGAGCTGGAAAAGACCAACTTTAACCAGCTGGTGGTTTATGCTGATTAGTTCTATTTAGCCGGTGAAGTGGTGAAAGCTGCCGCATGCTCACTAGCTAGTCAACCAGCATGATTTGTTTGGTAAAGTTGGTTGATATAGCACATTTTTTTGGTTACACTATGTAGAATGCTCTGAGGGGACACCAGCCCACCTGCATTTTGTCCTGGGGACAAGCATTCAAAACATATGCTACTGTATAGTCATCAGTACTAATGGCTTTTGGATAAGGGACATGAAAACAGCTTTTTTATATTTTTGGTGTTTTCTTTCCAAACAGTTTGAAAAAGACGTAGTTGATATTTGCTTTGAAATTCTGGACAATTCACCTGCAGCGCTGAAGAATTCTGAGATGGACATCAGCAACAGAGCGTGTCCGGTTTATGTCAGCAGAACTGTTACTGCCATGGTGAGCCAGTTTCTTTTTCCTTTTTATAATCATGCTTCAGACCCTTTACTTTACAAAGGGTGTGTTTATGCAAATGAGTGTGTGTAATGTGCACTGATAGGTGAATGCTAATGATGACCGGGGAGTGGTATCTGGGCGCTGGGATGGAGAATACAGTGATGGAGTGGCACCCACACGCTGGACTGGCAGTGTGCCCATACTGAGGCGCTGGAGTGAGACTGGAGGACAGATGGTGCGCTACGGCCAGTGCTGGGTCTTCACAGGTGTGGCCTGCACAGGTGAGAAAGCAGCAGCTTCATAACAGTCACCAATAAACTACTGTAAATATCCACATGATGCGTCCTGTGTCTGACCTGTAACCTTTCCCAGTCCTGCGATGTCTTGGCATTCCAAGCAGATGTATCACTAACTACTCATCTGCTCATGACACTGATGCCAACCTCACTGTGGATCACCTGGTTAATGACCAGCTTGAAAGTGTGTCTGAGGGCAGGAGGGACACAATCTGGTGAGATCACTCACAGAAAAGATCTCAGGAATCTCTCAATTCCTCTGAAGAGTCCTCTAAAACTATGCACAAAAATCTTATTATTAAAAATGTTATTTATGTAGCTTTGTTTTTACACATAAATGATAACTCCAGTAACACCAATAATAATTATTCTGAGTTGCGAAAGCTCTAAGCAATATTATTTTCCTTCGGGGAGTCCCTGACATGAGTGTCATTGCTTTTATTGCAGGAATTATCACTGTTGGGTGGAGAGCTGGATGACACGAGAAGATCTTCCTGAAGGTTATGATGGATGGCAGGTGTTAGATCCCACCCCTCAGGAAAGGAGTGATGGTAGCCCTCACACCACAGCATACAGAATAAGAGCTTGCAGAGCTTCCCTCAGCTCTCCGTCATGATCTCTTCCATGTTCTAACAGGTGTGTTCTGCTGTGGCCCGTGTCCGGTCCATGCAGTCAAAGAGGGAGAGCTGGGACTGAAGTATGACACTCCGTTCGTGTTCTCCGAGGTGAACGCAGATCTGGTCATCTGGATGGTTCATCCAAATGGGGAACGACTCCAAGTGTCCCAAAACAGCAAAACAGTGGGGCGGAACATCAGCACCAAGAGTGTATATGGAGACTTCAGAGAGGACATTACTGCAAACTACAAATACCCTGAAGGTAACCTCCAAAATTGTGCTGAGCTTTCCATACTGAAAACCTGCTGAAATATATTTATAAGCTGCAATCCATATTGTTTACTGTATAAAAAAATACGTTTTTAAGCAAGTACATCACAATCACCTTCCAAGTGCATATTATTGATTTATATTTTGAGCTGTCGGGTCACATTTGGCTTCATTTGCCTTCAGCATATATAATGAAAAGTATAGCTTGCGATTTTAGTTTCAAACAGGCAAAAGTTACAGATGGCAGCTTTAAGTATATTTGTCAATGCTGATTTATTGAGGATCTCACTGCAGGCTCAATGAAGGAGAGAGAGGTTTATGACAAGGCAGGAAGACAAGTGGCTCAACAGAGTGAAGATTTAGGACAGCTGGAGGTCTTCATCAAACACGCTCCAGCCATCCATGGCACAGACTTTGATGTGTTCATAGAGGTGTATAACGCTGGTGGAGAAGATACAGACGCACAGCTTACAGTCACTACCAACGCAGTCACCTACAATAGTATCGACATGGGAGAGTGCCAGAGAAAGACGACTTCTCTCACCGTTCCTGCTCGCAAAGGTAGAACAGAAAACCTTTAAATAAAGTACGGTGCCCTATTGTGTCATATATTATATACAGTGGCCCCTAAATGTATTTGCACACTTCAAATGTACAAACTGAATTGCATTAGACCACAAACAAGACATGTCAAACAACGTGGCGAGAAGTGCAGGCAAATAATGCTTTGTTTGAAAATTGTGCATTCTTTTCTAGAAATTATTTGCTGCATTGCCATTTTGTTGTCTAATGCAAAGACATTTATATATATTTAAATATGGCAGTGATCAGTGACAATGAATGCCGTACATACTTGTGTGTCTTTACAGCTTATAAAGAAGTGTTGCGACTCAAGTATGATCATTATGGAGCATGTGTGTCTGAACATCACATGATAAGAGTCACAGCACTCCTTCAACCCAGTGATCAGCACGACATCATCATCCTGCAAGAAATCAACATCCCCTTAAAAATGCCAACACTCCATATCAACGTATGAAGCATACGCTAGCATAACTTCCTAGCATGATGTCTGTGTCCGTCAGTGCTGACTGCTTTATTAACAGTTTTTCTCTCATCCAGATTGTTGGAAAAGCAGTTGTGTCACGGAAGCTGACAGCACACATCTCCTTCACCAATCCCCTGCCTGTCAGCCTTCAAGAGGGCGTGTTTACCGTGGAGGGGGCGGGGCTAACTGAAGCAAGGGAAATAAAAACACAGTATGTAATCTGCATGTTGTTTTAGGATTATAATGACACACACACACATATAGATATATATACCAGATTTGTTATATGATCAGCCAGCAGTTTTTTGCCCTTAAAATAATTCTACTGACTGTACAGCTATCCTGTATTTCACTGTCATCAACATTGCCATCATCAGTAAGAACCCAGCTAACAGTTTTAGGCTGTAAGAACGTTTCTGTAACATTTCCATTAAGTAATACAAACTTTTAATACATTATTTTGAAAGTTATAAGAAAGTTTGCTTGTAAGAACATTATTCTGTAAAAATTTAAAAAAACACAGACAATATATGATATATATTAATATGTGTGATTTAAAACAATAAAGAAGAAATTTCCCCAGTGTGGGATTAATAAAGTCTATCCAATCCAAGTCTATCCAATAAAATGTTTTACCAACATTACTGCAGTAATGGATTTTGAGAACTTTGAGAGAACTTCTAGAGAACATTATATTCTGAGAATGTTTCCTGTTAGCTGCTAACTGGCTTTAATTAGCTATTGAATTAGCTATTGATTGTCGTTCTGAGTTTCTAGTCACTAACCTCAGTTGTCAGCATGCAGACTGTGTTTGACAGTAAAATCATTGTACGTCTCTGATTCTCTTGCAGTGGTACGATTGCACCCGGTCAGGATGTGACAGTTAAATTCTCTTTCAAGCCCACACGTGTTGGTCTGAGGAAGCTGCTCGTGGACTTTGATTCAGACAGACTGAAAGATGTTAAGGGTGAAGCAACCATCATTGTTCGGAAAAAAAAGAAAAATATCAACGCTGTCCCAGAAATCTAAACAAGCATGTAACGTTTAAAATCATACACTATTTAATGTGTTGTAAATCACAATATAAAGGTGAAATATTTGAATGAGAGGCAACTGTGTTCATAATATGTTTTGTTTATTGGTATTTTCTTAGCTCTTTATTTATACAGAGTGTGCTACATGTTCCATATGATTACCATAATGTAGCTTTTAATATTATCATGAGCAATGTAAATATTATTTACGGCTATGTTTTCTCATCCTTCCAATTCTATATGAACAAAAAAAAGCTATGACACCAAAATGAAAATAAAATGTGTGTAAATCTGAGCATAAGACAGGTAGTTTAGTTTGTGGCACCATTTTTATTATTCTTTTATCTCATATGATTAATAAACTCTAGTTATGGTTGTTTAATACTAATCCCTATGTTTTATTTGACGAGTGTGTTGTTGTGTTATGTAGTATTTGATCGCCACCTGTTGTGAGGAAATGTTTACTGTAAACTCAAAGACACAATACACACAATATTGAAGTGATCTTTGTTTTAACTAAACTTTATTTTTTATAGTTTCGGTTCGTATGAAGTTTGTATTGTGCAGGGTTATGTGTCATTAGTAGCAGACTGTTTTAATGGTGTATGTATGTTTGTACAATTCTCTCACACCTTATTAAGATCTAACCTGGTGAAAAGTCGAAATGACACAGTTAGTTTGACACACAAATGTCAAAATAAAGATCATAATCATGTAAATATGAAGCCACTGTATCGTTGCATCATCCAGGTACCTTTGCGTCTGACACACCCAGCCGCGTCTTTGTCTTGATCGACAGCTTACTAAACCAATAGAATTTGCGTCAAGCGGCCCGTCCCTGTCCCTGGACCAATCGTGTGTGTTGTGGGAGGGACTTAGGCGGACTTACTCCTTTTGGTTTCAATTAGGAGGGCTGTTAGTGTGGCTGGTTACGGAAGCGGTTATACGATTAATATTCGTAAGTTTTACAACTTTTATACGTGTCCTGTCAGTTTATTATAAATTATTTACTATGTATTCTTTTCTGTGTGTATCTTGAGACGTTATGAGTGAAAATGAAGGTTTGTTTAGCCTCGTCTCGTGTTTGGGGTAAAATGTTGTCAAATAAATCTTAAACGGATTATTTCTCACACTGTGTCATAACTCTGGACGTGTAGCACTATATTGTGATATTATAAATCAGAAACGAGCTGAATGATGTAAGAAAACGCGAGTCTGCATCATGGTCAGTGTGAGTCATGAAGCAGTGCGCCAGAAAGCGCATCTCTCCAGAATACAGTGTGCGCTTTGATTTTCTCCCTTACACTCCTTCTGTCTTTTCATCTATCATCGGTCACATTTCTGTTGCGAGATTTTATCATTCTTGAGTTATGGCAATGAAAGCTGGTATTTCAATTACACTTGTTTTATCACTATAAACTTGTCTGGCTTGTCTGGCTTCAATGCTTCTTGTTGTGGTCTGTGATGATGGCTTGCGCAGTTCACAAATGTTGTTGTGAAAATCACAGGGTGTTGATACTCTTTCACTTCTGTAGAGAATCAGGCAGAATAGGTATGTTGTAGCTATGACAGTGAAGTTGTGCCTGTTTGGGTGTAACTGTGGTTTAATGGTGAGATGTAGGAGCAGTTTAGTCCACTGTTCCACAACACGACCAGTCTCTAGCATGCACGGGGTGAGCGCTAATGATGTGTGTTTTGTAACTGGAAAGTGTGTGTGTGTTTTGGGACAGTTGTTATGGGAGTGATGAGGAAGTTACTGCTGGGATTTCTGCAGTTTGTTGTGGAGGTGATGCACCTGCTGAAGTGTTGTCTACACTTGTTAGGCGTCTTTAACATGAGTCAACTAGATTCTAACTTTAGTCTTTAAAGTGTGTTTCATTAATGTTGTTCGTAATTTGTTATTTACTTTATGTTGTTTTTGTTGTGGTTCTAGTTTTTATGGGTATTTTTATCTCTGCATACACATTTATATAATTGTGGTGCATATTGAAAAAGAAGGTCTTGTCATGTGAATGCCATGCTGCACGTTTATTGTGCGTTTGGAAAGGATTGTGTCTCATTGATGGGTTGGCAGGCTTTGCTCTCTCACTAACTAGATCCATCTCTCGCATGGCTCAGTACTGACTCTACAGTGAAGTGTAGAGTGTTCTCACAGCGAGCAGGTGCCCAAAACCAGATCATAGTTGTTGGCTGCATGTTTACTCCACCCATTGTTGTGGTTAAACCGGTTTCCTAACTCCTGTGTTTACTTCTCTAGTCCTCTGAGAAAAGCACAACCATCATGGACTCTTCACAGACTGCTGCTCAGATTCGTGAGAAGTTCATTGACTTCTTCCGTCGCCACGGGCACCAGTACGTCCACTCGTCGTCTACCATTCCTTTAGATGATCCCACGCTGCTCTTTACCAACGCTGGCATGAACCAGGTGAAGAACAATCAGGTCTCGTTACATAGAAGTATTACACTTAAATAGATCATTTCACCTCGTGTCTTCTCTGTAGTTCAAGCCCATCTTTCTGAACACCATTGACCCATCCCACCCTATGGCCAGACTCCTCCGTGCTGCCAACACGCAGAAGTGCATTCGTGCTGGTGGCAAACACAATGACCTGGATGACGTGGGGAAAGACGTGTACCATCACACCTTCTTTGAGATGTTGGGCTCTTGGTCGTTTGGAGATTACTTTAAGGTAAGAGATGGAGAAGAGGGTGTTTATGGGGTGTATCTCTTTATTTCGTTTGGTCCTTGAGTGTATGGTGTTCTTATGCATTTATTTTTGTGTGCTGCTAAAATTGTCATTGAAACTGCTCATGTTGCTCATGTTGTTCCTCTGTTTCTCCTGTTTTGCTCTCTAGCACCTGGCCTGTGAGATGGCACTGGACCTGCTGACCAAGGAGTTCGGCATTCCTATTGAGCGACTCTACGTGACTTATTTTGGGGGCGATGCTGACGCAGGCCTGGAGCCTGACCTGGAGTGCAAGCAGATCTGGCTGGACTTGGGGTGAGTATAAAGTATCAGTTTAAAACATAAAGCTATGAATCACTAACAACACATTTAAACGACTATGATAAATGTTTCTCACCACAGAATGGAGGAGTGTCGTATTCTGCCGGGCAGCATGAAGGATAATTTCTGGGAGATGGGGGACACGGGTCCATGCGGACCCTGCAGTGAGATCCACTACGATCGTATCGGAGGTCGAGATGCTGCCCATCTGGTCAACATGGATGATCCCAACGTGCTGGAAATCTGGAACCTGGTGTTCATCCAGTTTAACAGGTAAACCACAGGTGGTACCTTTACTGCACTGCTAAACACTGGTTTATTCAACACACTGCCCAATGAAGACACTTTAAGATCCACCAAAACGGGCGTGTAAACGGTACATTCATATGACTCTGCTTCTCCACACAGAGAGTCCGAGACAGTTCTGAAAGCTCTGCCCAAGAAGAGCATTGATACGGGCATGGGACTGGAGCGCCTGGTTTCTGTCCTGCAAAACAAGATGTCTAACTATGACACGGACCTCTTCATCCCTTATTTTCAGGCCATTCAGAAGGTGCGGTCACAGAAAAACAGTGATCCATGTGCCAATAATATCTCGGTGGTTGTCTGTTGTCCTCTATAACTTGACTGATCTGGATTCTTTAGGGCACAGGTGCTAGGCTGTACACGGGCAAGGTGGGCGCAGAAGATTCAGATGGTATTGACATGGCATACCGCGTCCTGGCCGATCACGCCCGCACTATAACTATTGCTCTGTCTGATGGTGGAAGACCTGACAACACAGGCAGGGGGTGAGGTGACTGTGTAATGGTTCACTGTGTGATCAGCACAGTGTGTGTTTGGATGGAATGTGTTTATTATGTGTGTGTGTGTGGTTCTGTTTTGGCAGCTATGTGTTGAGAAGGATTCTGCGTCGTGCTGTGAGATACGCTCATGAGAAGCTGGGTGCACAGAAGGGCTTCTTCGCCTCTCTTGTGGATGTGGTGGTCAAATCTCTGGTCTCCCTGTTGTTTGCTTCTCACTTCATAATACATGTAGACCCATTATATATCCTGTTCTCATTTTGAGCTCTGGTTTCACTGGTGGATTTAATGGTTTAACAGGGCGATGCTTTCCCTGAGTTGAGGAAAGATCCTGAAATAGTGAAGGACATCATCAATGAGGAAGAGGAACAGTTCCTCAAAACCCTCAGCAGAGGACGTCGCATACTGGACCGCAAGATCCAGAGTCTGGGAGACAGCAAGACCATCCCGGGTAAGACATGTACCATCACTGAGAGCTCATCATCTTCACAGAACAGATCATCTTATGTTGTGTTAACATTGTTCTGTAGGTGACACCGCCTGGCTGCTGTATGACACCTATGGGTTTCCTCTGGACCTCACTGCTCTGATCGCTGAAGAGAGGGGGATGGGGGTGGACCTGCAGGCCTTTGAGGAAGAGAAGAAAGCTGCTCAGGTAGGAAGTCAGGTTGAGTAATCTGTTTCAGAGAGGCTAGCAAGAACAACCCCACCCTCCCTTCAGAGCGTTCTCCAAAAGCCACACCTCCTCCTGTAGTGCACACAGGTACACAGATAACTGCAGGTAGACAGACAACGAAGACGTTCTATTGATTGAACGATGCATTTTATGGTCCTGCGCTTTCCACAAAAGATATATAAATATATTTATACCACTTGACGTAGTGATTGCCATCAGAATGTGAAGAGACTTTTAACCAGCATGACAAAACACTGAAATGGAACAGTGACCAAAGTTCTGATTCAAGAAATGAGTTTGTGCACACAGATGAAGTCTCAGGGCAAAGGCTGTGGTGATGAGGACCACATCATGCTGGACATCTACGCCATCGAGGAACTGAGGAACAAGAGCGTTCCTGTCACTGATGACAGCCCCAAATATCACTATACTTCAGATGATAAAGGCMACTATGGTGAGATTTRAATCACATGTTTGTCATTGTGAATGATCGTTCACACTTGTGTGTGTATGTAGGTTTAGTGTGTATGTAGGTTTAGTGTGTATGTAGGTTTAGTGTTGTATGTAGGTTTAGTGTCTTATGACTGCTGTATTCTGCTCAGAGTTTAAACAGGCAGCGGGCACAGTGTTGGCTTTGAGAAGAGAGCGTGTGTTTGTGGACGAGGTGACCACGGGTCAGGAGTGCGGAGTGCTGCTTGATCAAACCTCCTTCTATGCTGAGCAGGGCGGACAGAGCTTCGACGAGGGCTACATGCTTTTGGAAAACGACTCTGCTGAGGATGTAAGAGATGGAGCAGTGTTGTGAAGAAGCTGAACTGCTCTGATTACTTGTGCTTAACTGTGTTCTGTCATGTGTGGTTTTGCTGCTGCAGAAGATGGAGTTCACAGTCAAGAATACTCAAGTAAGAGGAGGATATGTTCTGCATATTGGTACAGTGTACGGTACACTGAAAGTTGGAGACCGCCTGACTCTCCATGTGGATGAGGTACGAGACACATGTATAATTATTCTTATTTTTCTAAGCTCTGCTGTAAGAATCATTTTGCATTGTGTGTAGTTTCATGCATGAAGTGCTTTGTCAAAGGCATAGAAAGTAGAAACATACACAGCATGCAACTAAACTCCTCTGTTTTCAGTCTCGTCGCAGGCCCATCATGAGTAATCACACTGCCACACACATCCTGAACTTTGCTTTGCGCTCAGTGCTGGGAGAGGCAGACCAGCGCGGCTCTCTGGTTGCTCCAGACCGCCTGAGGTTCGACTTCACCGCCAAAGGAGCCATGAGCACTGATGAAGTGCGGCGCACAGAGGAGATCGCTTGTGCTATGATTCGTGATGCTAAGGTCAGACTTACCATCTTCACTTTTCATTCCAACAAAACTTTATTTATATTACTTTCAAAGCAAACAAAACTTTATTTATATTACTTTTTCAAAGCAAACAAAACTTTATTTATATTACTTTTTCAAAGCAAACAAAACTTTATTTATATTACTTTCAAAGCAAACAAAATATGATTTATATTACTTTCAAAGCAAACAAAACTTGATTTATATTACTTTCAAAGCAAACAAAACTTCATGTTTGCACAGTGCACAGGACCACACTGTATTCTTGTGTCTCTTTCACACACTGGCTAACATCTGTGTGTGTCTTTCTCCAGGCAGTCTATGCTCTGGATGCGCCTCTTGCAGCAGCTAAAGCCATCCAGGGTCTGCGAGCTGTGTTTGATGAGACGTATCCTGATCCAGTCCGAGTTGTGTCCATCGGCATCCCTGTAGAGGAGCTGCTGTCCGACCCGAACAGCCCTGCAGGCTCCCTCACCTCCATCGAGTTCTGCGGTGGAACGTATGAACACCAGTCTTCAGATGTTTAACTCGCTGCTTTATAGCTTAGCTGCCTACAGGCAAGAGTTCTGCATGGAGCTGCCGTGTGATCTGAAGCTTGATCAGGGTGTGTTTTCTCACCTGTAGGCATCTGCAGAACTCGGCTCATGCTGCACCATTTGTGATCGTTTCGGAGGAGGCCATCGCTAAAGGAATCAGGAGGATTGTGGCTGTGACTGGAGCAGAGGCTCAGAAGGTGGGAGGGGGCGGGGCTAACATGAACATGACTTCCTGTTTTGGAAGAATGATTAATGAAGTGGAATTGTTTGACAGAGGGATGTTTGTGTTATCAGGCCCAGAGGAAAGCTGAGGCGCTGAGGCTGAGCCTAGATGCCATAGCTGGAAAAGTAAAAGCCCAGACCACAGCCAGTAAAGATGTTCAGAAGGAGATCGCTGATATAACTGAGGTGAGATCTTCAGTCAGCTTATAATCACTCTGCGTGTCTGCGCCCAGAATAAAACTGCCAGTTTACACCTTTTAAAACACACTTTGTGTGTGTTTGTGTCTCTTCAGTGTCTGGGCACTGCAGTGATCTCTCAGTGGCAGAAGGATGAGATGAGGGAATCTCTGAAGGGTCTTAAGAAGATCATGGATGATCTGGATCGTGCCAGCAAGACTGATGTACAGAAGAGGGTAAGAGGTGTACACATGATGGAATGGCAGGTGTCATTGAGTCACAGACGTTATTAAAGAGTAATCAACCGACTACAAACACATCACGTAGGTTCTGGAGAGGACAAAGGAGATTATCGACAGCAAGCCAAACCAACCTCTGATCGTCATGGAGATGGAGAGCGGGGCTTCTGCAAAGGTAACTGTCCAACCTGTTCTGAGTTTTAGAACCTAAGTAAATGTTCTCAGTAACTGTTGTACTGATCCCACAATGCTTTGCACAGGCTTTGAACGAGTGTTTGAAGCTGCTGAAGACAAACTCTCCTCAGACCGCTGCCATGCTTTTTGCTGTGGACAACGATGCAGGCAAAATCATCTGTTTGTGCCAAGTGCCTCAGGTAAAACAGTTCCTGTGTCAGTGCTGTTATATGCAGGTTTATATATTTCAGGTTTAGTGTTGCTTAAATAGTATTTTGATTTGGAAGGTGTTTCTCACATGCTTTACATAAGCAGTAATCAACAGAATGTCAGTGAGTTATCATCTGTGGTTATGTATGTATTTGTAGGACGTTGCAAACCAGGGTCTGAAGGCCAGTGAGTGGGTTCAGGAAGTGTGTCCTCTGCTGGATGGAAAAGGAGGTGGCAAAGACATGTCTGCTCAGGCCACAGGAACAAACACACACTGCATACAAGAAGCTCTGCAGCTGGCCAACAAGTTCGCCCGACTTAAACTGGGTGAAAATTAAGCCTGTTTCAGCTCTGCTTGCTAAATTTTCAAACTGGACATTCCAGGTTGGGAAGTGTGAAAACTGTACAGAAATGTGTCAGATGTAAATGATGAATAGGAAGGGAAATAATTAGCGCCCTCTCTCTATTCATTGAGAAACTGCAACTGAGCAACACTGTATCACTTGATCCAACCGCGCAGTCTCTTCAATGCAAATGCAACATGCGCAGGGGCTATGCATGTTTTCTTGGGCTTATTTACATTTACATAAACAATGTTACATGCTGGGCTGCTGGATAAACATCGATTCTTGATGTCTCGATTACTTTTACACGCACAAACATAGACTTCCTGTCAAAATGTTTTTTTATTGGCATTGAAGATTTTAACTTTTGAAAGTTTTGTGGAGATTTGTATCTGGAGGGATATTGTAATGGTTCAAGGAAACTGTCGCTTGTGAGACTCGATCATAAATCATATTAATGTCTTTCACCAGCTCCTCTAATGTCTGTTTTGGGAAAATGAGCCATTTATCAATAAAAATCAGTGATTTCAAATGACTAGCAGTCATTGTTCTGGGAAATGGTATTTAATGGACCTCATTCATTCATGAGCAGAACACAAGAATTGTTTTGCTCCGTTTCATCACTAATTTCATGTGAAAGGACTAAAGTAAAAGTGATTTTGAACTATTTCTGCACACGCTACAACTGTATTAATTAGGTGCAACAATTTAATCTTGTGTACAATAATCAATAAGGCACACATTGTTTTTACACTTTATTTTTTACAGTAAGATTAAAAACCGTCCATAATTACACAGAGATGAAAAGTAAAAGCACAGACAGGACAGTCACTATAGTCAACACAATGAGAAGAAGAGCAGACACAGTGAGGTGATGTTCAGTCTGTGGAGGTCATGTATCATGGAAATGATTTTTGCAGACTTGCAGAAAACGAAGAGCAACAGGAAAAAAACCGTTCTGGTTGGTAGTGTTTATCATTTAATACTCAACACTCTTAACACTGGCTTCCTCTAATCCTACAAACCATTCAGCCGAAGGTCCAACACAAAGCTGATCAACACTGACATAGTGGACAACACAGAAAGTGATACAGAAATAACGTTTGTCCATTTGAAAGCTTCTGTGATGCTGTTTGATCGCAGATCTTTTCAAATGGAAAACAAAACAAGTCTGTCGTATTGTTGAGAAGGTTTCTCTGAATATCATTCATCAAGGTCCTCTTGTGGCACATAATCAAGAACCAAAACATTTTAGCCAGCTAGCAGTTCTTTTACACTGTTAATTGACATTCATTGAGAGTTTGTAATACAAAACCGTCTACATTTATTTGACTTTATCCAAATATTCTGAGCTATCAATCCAACAACAAAAACTGTATTACTGGAATAAAAGTCTTTGGTGACAGACTGCACATCTCAATATTCCCAAGAAATATTCGACCTGTGAGAGGGCAGTTATTCTATAAATGTGTGATAACAGAATGAAAGACCCAACAGAAATGAGCCTAAATATAATAAAGCCACTGCAGGTGCACATATTAAAAGTGTTCAGGAAACGCCTGCAAAAGACAACGTTACATGTTATCCACAATGTGTAAAACTGAACACTATCTGTCTCATCCATCACAGGTCAGGATTTACCTCAGAAGTCACGCCAAACACAGACAGGGAGACATTTTAGCCGAGAGAACATTCCCTCGCTGATCGTGAAGGCACGGCACTCCGCTTAGCACAAGGTAACACAGATGAGGGTGAGATGGTGCACGTGTGGGTGGGGAACAGCTGTGCCCTATTTCAGAGCACAGGTTTGCGTTTGAATGGGTGTCAATAAATGCTCAGTAAGAACACTAAAGGCAGAAATAAACACCAGCTTAATGTGCGTTATGAGGTTAGCTGAGCGCTGGAGACACACTGCGTCCAAAGGCGAGGACAAGGCACAAAAGCGCGTGTGTGTGCACATCTACACACTGAAACAGCTGATATGTCTACATTTGACTACAACACCTGAATGGGTCAGAGCAGAACACACTAGGCAGTATTTCTGCTTACGCTCTGCACGGCCTTCAACATTTATAAAGGTAATAAATTATACAAGGAAAACCGAAACCTTGTTGCAGAAACGCCAAAAGATTACCTCAACAGTAAATGACTGAACCTCAGCAAAGAACTGCTTGTTAAAATACAGCAGCCGTTCATGAAAAAAAGTATCCACGACTTCATGGTGATGGGAGTTCTGTCTCAACTAGTCGCATGTGATACACCAGGAGGTGATTTATTCATTTAAATTCAATCTTAACCCATCTGGCAGCTTACATTCCATGTATAAACTCAGTTTAATTTCTATCATTAAACCTTAACTATCTTGTGGCAAATAACATGGTTACGTTTGTTTTAGGATAGCAGTTGGCTGTAGATGAATGTTTATAAGTAGATGCTGTGTATATTTAATATCATATTGCTCACATGTGTTCATATTGGACTGTGACAGTGGTTTCAGTTCACTCAAACTCCTGCTGTTGAGAACAGGTCCTCCGCCTCTCCGGTCAGCCAATCAGAGGACGATCGGTACGCAGCATTATTCACCAAAATGACCTAAACAAAAAGCTGTGGATTGCTCTGAGCACACAGTGATGCAGGGTCAAAAAATGTTAGCATGATCGCGTCATAATAACCAGCAACTAAACCACGAAACATGAAAAAAACAGCTTGGTTTTAAGATAATAACAGGTTAACTTCCACTCAACCACGAGTCTAATGACATACAGAATTAAGCTGCTGCAGAGCATCATATCATAGTGAAAAACTTGTCCAAGCTTTTAGTTAATGACTCACAGAGGATTACTAGAAGCTACACTGCAGTGATTGTAGATCTAACCCCTTTACCAGGTCATGGCGCAAGCACATGTAAGAGACGGGCGGGGCAATAGCGGACTCACAACAAGTCTGACCCATTTTAATTCCTGCCTCATTATTATTCAACAAATGTCATAAATATGAGTTCATTCCATTCCCATCACATTTACCTAACATGCTCTTTAGTGGAGAAGTTTCTCCTGGTTGAGGTAGACCTGCAGGGAACAGCATGATTACCAGCATCTCCTCTGTAAACCACCACATCACAGACGCCCAGAATCCCATCCAATCAGATCATGAAACATTACTTTCTAATCACTTTTAACAGACACAAAAACTGTGTCAGGTGGATAATGGCTGGTTTCTGTTCATCAGAAGCTCAAGTTCCTCACACCTGCTGCCCAGATTCACTTTCCAGGAAAAACCGAGATCTTGCCAGCTTTGGCCAGCTTGTCGATGATCTGGGCTTCATAGTCTGCATCGTGGACACCTGTTTTACGAAACTCTCCAGAGTAGCGGTTCTGCTCCCAATAGTGGTGCCAGTTTCCTCGGCTGTCAGCCCCAAACCCAAACACATTCACCTGTGGAGACCCAGAAACAAACTCACCACCATTACCAGTTCTTAAAATATACACAGCTTCTGTGTGACTGGTTTTCAGCCATTCACATGACACTGTTTCTGTTCGGGGTCAATGACTCTATGAACATATATTTGACATGCAATACAAAACTGGCAAGAGTATCTGTACAGTGTGTACAGCAGACAGAGCATTGTAGCAGGGATAATTCATTGCATTTATTCATGTTCGACTCCATTAGAGTCGGTTCTCACCTCATCACACACATGTAGAGCGAAGAATAAGACGAGCATGCCAGTGGAGGGGTAGCGGCCATGATGTCGCGTCCAGTGGTCATGGATGTATTTAAAGAAAGCTGGGTTGAAGATCTGAACCTGCAGGACGAAACACAAGGATTTTACATATGATACATAAGGAGGCAGACTTGTAGCAGCACACAAAAGAATTGATAAATACTGAATGTAAGATTAATAGTGTTTGTAAATATATGACCTTATCTTTGTCAACGCGCAGAAACTGCTTTACTGGAGCGTAAGTACTGAGAGAGAGAGAGAGAGACATTACGTAATGTTGACATTCCGTTGACATTTCAGTTTGTTCAGAAACAACCTGTTCCTATGCATGCTGACGGTGTGATGTTACTGCATTACTTTTGATAACACTTAAATCTGGTTGAATAGTTTGGTGATGATCAGGCTAACAGTTAACCTGTTAACAGTTAACCTTGTTCCTGAAAGCCTATCGGTTGCCTTGGCAACCTATTCCCTTTACAAATGTAATTTTAAAAGCATTGGTTTGAAAGCTGATCTTCTTTCCATAGTAAATAATTTATTCTCTGTAATGAGATTTCAAACATCTTTTAAAATATTGTGTCTCTTTTTCCAGGAGCGACGCTCATAAATAAAGATGGAGGTACGTGTCCTGACTCAACAGAGCCCCATGTGTCCACAGGCAGTGCATGCATAAC